>VWZZ01000008.1:0-62632 GCA_013399095.1 Psophia crepitans
TTGCTAAAGATGATGGAGAATTTGGTTACTCATGTGAATTAAAACTAGATTTGAAGTAACTACAAAATATGTTAAGTGACAGTCATTCAGTGCTTGACTATTAAAATGATGAAACATGATTAAGGTGTCTAGAGAAATTACAACAAAAATGATGTTGTACTTTACAGGTGTGGCTGAATGTAGGAGGAGACCAAGAAAATATTCCCTAGTGTGTAAAGTGTCCTGGTTTCAGCTGAGAGAGAGTTAATTTTCTTCAAGAAAGTCAGTATGGGGCTGTGTTTTGGATTTGTGCTGGAAGCAGCGCTGATAGTGGAGATGTTTTTGCTGTTGTTGGCCGATGCTCACACAGAGCCAAGGACTTTGCTGCTTCTCGCCCCGCCCCGCCGGCGGGTTGGCGGGGGGTGCACAAGGAGTTGGGAGGGAACAGACAGAACACCTGACCCAAACTGACCAAAGGGGTATTCCATACCATATGACGTCATGCTCGGTTTATAAGGGGCTTGGGAGGAAGAAGAAGGGGGGGGCAACGGCATTCAGAGTGATGGCGTTTGTCTTCCCAAGTAACCATTACGCGTGACGGAGCCCTGCTGCCCTGGGGATGGCTGAACCCCTGCCTGCCGTGGGGAGCGGTGAATTAATTCCTTGTTTTGCTTTGCTTGTGCACGCGGCTTTTGCTTCACTTATTAAACTCTTGTTTCTGAACCCACGAGTTTTCTCACTTTCACCTTTCTGATTCTCTCCCCCTTTCTGATGAGGGGGTCAAAGTGAGCGTTTATGTGGTGCCCAGCCAACGGCTGGAGTAAAACCATGACAAAATCATGAATGCTGAGCTGCCATGACAAGAGAATTTGAGGTAACAATCTGACCTGGAACTGAAGTTGCTTGCTTGTTTCCAGCTCTCCTATAGGCAAACCAGCCTGAAAAGTTTAGGCCCTAGTCCCACGTTGTTTTCTACATAAGGTTTTGTACAGGCTGCTACATGAAATAAACTGCATTTGCCCTAGGAGAGTCAACAGAACACCTAAATATTAAGAGAGGTTCCATTTGGTGGGAGCTTTTTAAGTCAACTTAAAAATTGAAATTAAAATATATGAGAAAAAAGAGGCTAATTCTGAAACTATAATTTTTCCTGAGACATAGATAGGTGCAATGCTTTTCAGAGTATCTAAAGTAGGGCAAGAGATACATGCAAGAAAAACTATGAAGACTATGAAACCAAGACAAACATTGTAGCCCTCACAGATCACTTATTTGAAAGTAACTGCTGTGCAAATATTATATATCCAGAGATTTTTAGTTCCAAATTTCAAAACATATAGGCAAAGGGGAAAGGAAAAGAGAATACGAGAAACAGGAGGGAGGGTTAACTGGCACAATACTACCAACACACCCCTCAAACTAGATGACAAATGCCATAAAGAAAGGAAAAGTGTACTCACATGAGTTTTAAAGGTTTAGTACTCTGGTCAGACACCATTCCAGGGTTTGAGAGATGTTATGTTTGCATACTGGGCAGCATTAACAACCAAAATAAAAATATTAAAAAAAAAATAAAATTATCTCTTCTGAACCCCAGGTAATATTACCTACTGCTGCTTCTTACATTTTTATCCATTATACAAAAAAATGAAATGTATTGTATAAGTTAGTTAGAAATTGTTTGCCAGATGAAAGTCAATCTTCAGAGAAGCAATGAAATTCTCAGAGAATCAAAGATGAGGAAAGCCTGTGATCATCCGGCCACTTCAGCTCCACTTTCCAAGAAGCTGGGTAGCATTTGGCTGTGCCTGAAGAGTGAATAATCACATCATTTTTCTGGAAACTATTCTGAAGAATGAAGAATAGTCCATAGTCAAGAAGGACAGATCTCAAAATTTAAATGACATATAGTATGTTGTCTGTGCTTTTCCAAGGATGAAATCCATGACTATTTCTATTAATCACTGCATTAAATACTCACATGGAGAAGAAAGGTAAAAAAGTAAACATTATTTTAATATTATCATATAGATACACAAAGAATTTCAGACTAAAGTGTGAGTTTCTCTGGGATCAGCCGGAGATAGAGCCTATTTATGCCAGGAATACAGGCTTTGCAATGCAAAAACTTTTTTCACTAATCTTTCCTCATTGTAAACCAGTTCGAATAGAGTTATGTTTCAGAATAAAAATATGCACATATATAGCTTTTGGTTTTTTATTTTTTTTAAATACAAAATTATAATAGTAAAAATACTCAGAGCAACACGATATTTAAGAATATGACAACTCCTCCTCCACCTAATGTGTCCTAAATCTTGCAGGGATTAAAAGACAAATAATTTAAAAGAAGAAAAATCTACATTAAAAGAAAAAGGGAAAACTAACACAATTCTGAAACTTATGTCAGAGCTTCAAACCATGACCTAATAGGTGACAAATGCAATCAGTATATACTCATCCAGCACATAACAGAAAAACCACTGGGGAGCACAATCCAGCAGCTAATAAAAACTGTCAGGATTTAACTGGTACATTTGTCCATCTCTGTACAGCACAGTGGAGACTCTCAGGGAGTTTCTTACATTCTGCCCCACTCCACCAGGGTTATTCTGCCCCTAGGAGAGGGCTGCAGCCTTCACTCACTACCTCGCTATGCAGATATACCTCCCCTTTCCTGGACATCTGAAGCTGCCCCAAGCACCAACACATATGACTCTCCTGAACCAACAGGTAAAGGAAGAGGAAAAGGAAATATTATTTCAATTTTGTCAACTGCTTGAAATACAAAACGGGGTGGGGGAGGGGACGGGGATGGACACGGACGACACCAAACCAAACAAACAAGCCAAACCCTGCGTGACTCTTTTGTCTTCTCTTCCAAAGTACTGTTTACTGAGCTGCATAAAAGCTTTGTGAAAGCATCTTCTCTGTCTTTTAATGGAGCACAATATTTGCAGAAACTAAGATTAAAGTGCTTTTGAGTCAGTTTGAATATCTTATCAAACACTTTTCTGAGCTCTGCTCTGTACTTCCAGATAAGAGCAATGGGATCAGGAATGACAGGATGATTCACTCTGAAATTCCTTGTATTCTACACAGGAACAGATGGCTTCAAAATGCTGGAAAAATTCCTGCAAGCATCTCAAGGCCTGTGCCTTCAACCAACCAGTCATTACATTATTGACATTCCAAGCTGTTTAGAAATGTGAGAAGCTCCTGAATGAAAACACTAAACTGAATTTTAGTTTAAAAGATCCTGCTACTCTCTGAAGTATCTTGCATTAAGAAACGAAACAGAAACCTGCCAACAAATACCCCTACGTAGCCTACAATCATACTTACATTTATTTTTACTTCTCTTAGTGATGATGCAAAGTAAATGTCTGTCTTTAGTCATCTCTAGGAATGAAGAGGTAGACTTTTTCACCTTCTTAAACCTTCCCATTCCCCTGTGAAAGGTCAGATGGATTGTCACATTTGAGTCTGCTACTCCAGAAGCAAATAAAACTCATACACTGGAAAAGATTTATGTACGGAAAACACTATACATTCATAGTACTTCAAATACAGCTATTACTCAAATCTCATAAACCTTCTGCTTGAGTTCTAGATAATCACCGTGGTACAACATTTAGCCCCACTTGCAAAGAGCAAAGTACAGTGCCTCTATATGATTCTGATATTTCCATTCTGACATAGGTTCACTTCAATTTGTATTCAATAAAATCCTGCAGCTGAAGTATGAGTACTGTTATGAAAAGAAGCAATGAGGTGGAAAACTGTCTTTTGAACTTTTTCTTTCACTGTTGAGAAAGTCATGGTATATTTCAAACAAATAGGAACTGTTACAATCTCTGAAAGCATGTACCCTGGAATGAATTTAATTTAATCCTTACAAAATAACTTGAGTGGAAAACACAGTTCAGAAAGTGACACTGTACAGTGAATTCCATTTACAAAGAAATAAAATGACTTACCGTACAACTATAATCTCTCTTCATACTCTACTGTGATGTTATGATTTTATATAGTTTCATTTTCTCTCCTTATAGTGAATACAATTTTAGAGTTATCAAGAATTATTTCGATTGACTTGAAATACATATAATCCCTTGACAAATAATTTACATGTTATTAAATAAACCCAAGTTTTGGGTTTATTTAATACATGTTTTGGGAGCAATGTTCATGTTTCCATGAAGTAAACAAACTACTACCTACTCCCAAGAACTTATTTTCACTAGTGTTTTAGCTCCTATTAAAGGTTACCTCAAATTTTATTACTTTATCCAAAAGTAATTAAATATTTGGCCAAATCCTCACCCCTCGCTAAAGGCTGGAAGGCGTAGTAGCTTGAACAAATACAGGGGCAGCTCTATGCAACTGAATGATATGTGAGGTTTGTTGAGGCTTTCCAGAATTTCCACCTATTTTTAAGTTATAGTGTGTTGAAATCTTTGCTCCTCACTTAAGCAAATGGAAGGTTTTTTATAAAACAGACTATATGACAAAATCCAGCTTTGTGATTTCTTCCTTGAAAACCAGACCTGCAAAGGACTATTACTCCACACTGGTAATTCCCAACAAGCAACTGGTTGATAATGTCCCTTTCAGAATTGAAGAATGTGAAATGGAGAACATAATGTAGAAATCTAATTCTGAGAATAATGAAACAGTTGTAGTTGTAACCTGTAGACATACTCTAAGGGCTAGATACTGTGGCTGAAGTACTTTTTGACTTTTAATAGCTCTAAGAGATTTTTATTTTTTTCAGTGTTGGAAAGACAAGTAATATTAGAATCTAGACAAGTATAACTCAGTACACCCCTGTAAACAATCTCCATATAACACAGATATCCTTTAAGCATCATGTTACCAGTGGAAAACATACTACAATGTATCAAGTAAAGTAACTTAAAAAAAAAAAACCAACATCCAAAGAAAACACCCCAAAACCATAAAACACAAGCAAACCTAAAAAAAAAAGCACTGCTCTCCCCCCCATGCTCAAATCCTCCACACACTCAAATCTTGGTGGTCTACTCTATATCTGAATTATATACAACTTCCACCAACCAAAGATTATGTGTCAAAAATATATCATCCTATCTCTTAGAAGCACATGGAACACAACACTATAATTGTGCAGGATTTTTTATGTAAACACATAAAACAAGCAAACTAGAGAGTTGCCATTTTCTACAAAGAGAATGCTAATGGTGAAATGTAGAAAAGCAAGGACACAGGCCTGCCTCTTGAGTTTCCAACTGCAAACCCCTAAAGATTCAGCCTTTTCTTATGGCAGCTTCAGTGAATCAATGCAATGACTTAGAAGACAAATAGAAGCAAAAAATGAGCTTAGGATAGACCCTACAGCTAGGAACAGGCATGGGTTTGGTTTGAGCTTTTCCAGCTTTGTGTTCTCTTTCTCCCACCACTGGTGAACGGATTGTACAGCCTAACATGGCCCAAACACAAGGTTAGTTCAAACCAGTCTGAAAAGATGATCCTTTGCTAATTTCTTGTGCAGAACTCTGCAGACAGAATCTGATAGTGTCAGATAAGGACATCTCTACATTACTTCAGTCCTTAAAAGTTAACACATGCTCTTCTGTGCCTAAGTCAGAAAAAATCTTGAAGTAAATACGAACCAGCCTATCCACATATCAATGGAAATGGATTTCAACATAAGAGTACATGATAACCCACCTAACAAATGTCTGGAGACCTCAAAATCCCAGAAACTTTGAGAAAAATGAAATGCTGACGTTGAGGGCTTCTTTCAAAACGTCAAATGCTCTGCAGAGATCCCCATAGACCAATCCTGTACTTACAAATAACATATGATAGAGAAATACGGCAATGAGTCTGCCACACACACAGATATAGGAGAATTATTGTCTCATATAAATCCAGTAATATTTTATATGCACATCTTCTTAAGAGCATAAAAAGAAGTAAATAACTTGCTTTTGAGTAACTGAACACAGTACAGCTTTAAGTGCACATTCAGATACTGAATAACAGATGATTAAAACCAAGCACTCTGAAATGCAATTATAAAAAAATATCATGTAGGGTCACTAGTTTCCAACTGTAATCATCATTTGGAACAACTTTCATCATGAATAGCTCCAATTGCACCACTTCTAGGAATGACTGCAGATGACAGTGCATCACTAGAAGCATCAGGACAAAACATTTCCAAGCTTAAGGGTTACAATGCCCATATCACCTAAACTTTTCATTTGAAAGGCAACCACTCATCCACTGCAGATAGTCTTTTCTGAGCCTAAAATGAGAAAGAACTAAAGAATTATCACCATTCATGCTTTGACTTTCCTCTGAACTTCAGAAGACAGAATTAGACTTTCCATAAGCCTGAAAGTATCCTAGAAGAGATGGAAACAAACTACATGCACTGACAAAACACACAGAGATAATGAGTCCAGTGAAGATCACCATCAATGCGGGAGTAGTTCAAGCGCTGAGAAAGAGAATACATTAATAACTAGAGGAAAGGGGCACTAACTCCTTACATGGCAGAAGGCAACTGGTTTCACCATATATTAAAATAAAAAAACCCAGAAATTTAATCCAGCAGAAGGAGATAAAATCCTCTTACCAAAAATAATTTGCAATGACATACCAGAATTTCTCATAAGAGTATGGGAAAAGATATCTTCATCAAATATATAGCTACTCAAGAACAGAGTGGTCTAACATAATTCTGAAGAAGAGATGCTCTTAATTTGAAGAAACTATAGGGCAGTCCAGAATGGAAAAGTTTGAAAGTGGTCTGGTATGGTGAAGTAATATCAGAAAGAATAGGAAAAAAAGTCTGTGCATAAAAGGCAGGATGTGGAAGTGATTTTCAGCTTCTGTGCTATCTTGGAAGTGTCTTAATTCAGTCCTGGGACATGTTTTAGGCATACACCATCCTCCACTTCACTGCTTTTCAAGGGACAGTAAGGCAGCAGTGTAAAGTGGTAGGAAGGAGAAACATTCCCTAGATAGTTTTTTGAGCTGAACAATAAAAAGCTCACACACTTGCTGCCAGAATAGAAGTAGACCAAGACTCCCAGGAAAGATTTATTTCACTGTGAAACATTCATTAAGTTTCATCACAGCACGAATAATACACAGAGCTAAGAAAATAAACAGGTATCAAAGACTCTGTTGATGAATACTAGGCTGAGCTAACAAAGGTCATCTTCTGAGAGGGAGGACACCGCAATACAGGAGGCTAAGTTAGTGTAGCATACCTCTTTTAATATACCTGTAAACAATAGATTCATTTCTTCAAAAATCCCTTAAAACAAAGACAAAGCTTCAGGAAAACAACTCTAGTGATGAATTCAAACAGCTAGTTTTCTGCCTTTAAGAAGTTATCCAACCACAGCACTCACGTGACTAGAAGTATTTCATATTAAGCTCTACCTCAAAACCATAGCATCAACGTACATGTGTTCTAGAAGCTAAACTACCATCAAAACAGGAACTACGCCATAACCCAGAAAACAACCTCTGTTTTACATAACCGGTTTGGCAGCTTCACTATCAGATGGTGTTTCAAAATTACTACATTTTTAACGATAAATTGTTGCAAGCTGTCTAAAGGATCTCCGCTAAGGTAATAAAGGACTGCACATAAAGAGAGGGTTTTTTACATGTACTGTTAAACCTCCTTCAATTAATAATATTGTGTGCAGTTACATCCACAATTGTACAAACATATCCTATAAAAAGAAAGAATACGGTTGTTCAGCTAGTGAAGCTGGGATATGTCATTCACTACATTCAGCTAAACTAGTTTCTCTCATTGTCAGAGACTCCACATAGTTAAGTAATAGTAGAAGTACAAAAAAATAAGAAAAAAATATTTACAATCTCCCTTTAAGATGTTTCTGGTATCTACCTACAATAAGGGGAAAAAAAAAAAAAAAGAAAATCATCCCACATAATTTACAACCTGAGGATCCACTCCAAAGATCACTCAAGTCAATAAGAACACTATATTTACTTCATTCACTTCATATCAAATTTTCAATGCCAGCTGAGTATCATTTCAGAAACTTGCATTCGCTTAGAAAGGCATCAGAAGCAACAGAAGCAGTTTGCTCTTTAGATGGAGTTCCCAGGAACTAAAAATACTGCTGCTTATGGATTTTTTTTCCCCCTGAGATTTTATGTGTCTGGTTTTTTTAGTTAACAGCACATAACAACACTCATTAAGTTACTACAAGGATCCTCCTTTGAAAGGTTTCCAGGTGTTTTATTCTTTTGTACTTATTTTCTCCTAAATTTTAGGAAACCGCAGGGATGGGACATTTCATTTTGCTACTGCCTAGTCTGATGTTATTTTAGCTGATTACAAGCTTCATTTTTGCATAAAATGCATCAAAATATTTCTGGCAGCTTTTGTTCTGAAGCAATACAAAATCAAGCAATCACAATACACAGAATATTCAAAGAGTTTATGTTGCCCTTTACTACTTTAAACCCTTGAACAGCTTCCCATTTAGTAATTAGTTGGCCTTCCTGTAGACAAGCTGATTGCAAAATGAGTTCGAGAATTGATCTCATATCTGTTCAATAATTATGAAACCATGAAAAAAAGCATTTAGAATTTTCATATCAGTTTTGTTGGTTTTATTTTTCCTTGAGCTGATTATTTAACATTTGCTTTCAGGTGGATAAAAGGTGAGCAGCATTTTATGGAAAAGTATCCAGGTGTATCTGAATTATAAAATAAAATAAACTCTGCCTATCAACAGTGCTGCTGATGGTGCACGGAGCAAATTATTTCTCATAAGCAGTATCTTAAGGTAGTGAAGTATCTTGCAATTTTAAGGTTACTAAACAAGTAAAGCTTTCTAGCACCTTCTACAACAGTTCAGAAAAGAATAACCTCCCACAAAGCTTACTGTACTTATAACATCTACCCTAACCAACTTTTGAACTCAAATTAGCAGCAGTTAGGATGAAAATTTAATCTCTGCATTACCAGCTGTTGCCCAGTGCTTTCTAACAATCAAAATCCATGTTAAGAAGCAAAGAGAAAAAAATGTAACAAAGCAAAATAATTATTTTATTTAAAAGACTACTACTTTTTCGTTATAAAACAATGGTAAAAATACATAATTATGTTTTACTAACAGGTAGATACCAATGATTGTCCTAATCACTCTATTTGTAGATTCCAATTCCTTAATCTGTCCTCCTACTTCTGCTATTTTTAGATTGCATGGTCTATGAATTGAGATGGGACATTAAAAAAACCAAAACTGGCTCATTTATCCAAAAATATTCATTCCTGTTCAGGTGTTGGTCAAACAGCATCATTTGATGAATACGCTCTCTTTTTTTTTTTTTTAATACAATTGAAGTTGCCATTGTCCACCAAGATTCCAGGTTTATATTTTAAAACTTGTTAGAGGTCAAATATTTTCAGAAATTATTGGAAATTTAAGGTATCTGAATGACAGAACAGCAGCACTGCTCTTTTTAAAGAACACTTTTAAAAAATGGATAAGCAATATTTGTGAAGTTTATGCTCCAAATTAATAAATTGTTCTCAGTCCCCTTCTATAGCAGTTTTGAAATTTCCTTTAAAATCCTTAATTAAAAAGAAAAAGAGAGAGAGAGAAATTAAGTCAATTCATTGTTAATATGATGGCTTTAATACAGGTGCCAGAAAATGTACTGTTTGGAAATGTTCAAATAAGCGATATTCAGATGGAAACCTGAGAAAATGCTTACACCATAATCATCTAAAATTGCACCCAGATAAGACTTCTACAGTCTTTTGGCATGAATGTATCCTATTTAGCTTAACTAAAAATGCTGCAAGAACACTGCTTGGCAAGTTGATAATAATGCACGTTTTGAATTTTCTCCTTTGGTAAAGAATATTCTGAAATAAAATAGAAAATTAAAAGTAAGTATAAGCATATGTCCATTACTAATATGGGAACCTGCATACCTATATTTCACAATCACCTTGTCATATGTTGGAGAAAAGCTAATTTTTTAAGCCACTGAAGCTGGATAATGTCTTTTAATAGCTGTTTTGCCCCATTACTTTTAATTTGAGTTAAAAAAAAAATAATAATAAATTGCAGTCTTATGTTAGAATTATATTGCAAATAAAACACAATGCAATTAAATAGCTAACATTCAATGTACTAACCAATACTTGTAAAACATAGGAAAAGCATTAGATGGTGTGTTTGGCTGCAGATCAGGGAAGGAGGTAAAAGCAAGATCAGTTCCTGCAGCTCCAGTGGTACAGCTGAGTTCTGAAACAATTTTTGCTGAAAATACAGATCTTACTATTCTTCCTCATGTATTTTATATGTGGGGGTTTTTATCTGTTTGTTGGCTTGTTGGGTTTTTTTTTTAAAACCTAGAGAATGACTGCTATAGTAACAATGGACTATTGGCTTTTCCACTACTGGAAAAAAAAAAAACCAACCACACCAAAAAAAAAAACCTCCCAACAGCTGCTGTGTTTACTTCTCCTGTCTGACATACCACTAGTCTGAGGTCAGGATGCACACGTGGAACACCAGGCTGTGAGCACGCGACGCATGTCTTCCCTCTCAGTGCAACAGTAGGTGTCAGCGCCCAAAGTAGGAGAACATAAGTACTCTTTTCTGGAACAATGCATTCACATCTGGAGATGTACTGGTACAGCTTACATTCACAATTTACAATACATAATATAGTTCTTTTCATAGACAAATAGTAAGTCCACTCTTAGAAGACTAAACAACAGGGCTATACTTTAGAAATATAGGAAGTATTCTGCTGCACATTAAGAAATTAGATTATTCCTTCCAGTACAGACATGAGGAGAAAGGTAATACATATGGAAAATGGCTTAAGAATTTGAAAAACGGCTGTGACTTCCAATTCCTTCCCCTTTAATTTTTGTAAATTTATAGCACATTTATAAAGCATCAATAAATAACAATTATCAACATTGGTTTTACTGTTTACGTTTCCAAATATTGCCTGTACAGAATTGACTAGATATTGAGATGTGCATAAGAATTTGGTAGCAAGTATCATACAGTACAGGCTCTTCAGTGTTCATTTTCTAATTCAAATATGACAGCTATTGCAAGTTTGAATTTTTCAAACTGGAACGTTCTTTAAAATTTCTTAATGTACTTGCGGTCCCTGAAATAAAATCCAGATTTGCTGTAAAAGAACCATTTTTTTCCACATTAATCAAGAGTAGCCATTCACCAAACTTAAAAAAAAAAAATCACTGATATCAGAATAAACTTATGGAACATGCTATGGAAGTATAAATTCTTATGCCATTTGAATTATAATCATAATTAGAGCATTTTTAATTTGCCACAACTGTTGTGGAAAGTGTAACGCAGGCCAGATATTTCAGTGTGGAGGACTTAGTGCTAACAGCTCCCACTGAAAGAAACTGTGGTTTTGTCCTTGATTTCAATGATGTCAATAGTTCAGTACTGGCCAAATAAGACTTGCTCTTGTTCAAATTGAGGAGTCGTCAGCAGCTGAATACTACAAGAAGCAGCTCTTGAACTACCATCTTTCCCATCGTGCCAGAAGAAAAATGAGAGTAGTTTTGGGGAAGAAAATAAATAGAGAAAAAGAAAAAAACTGAGGAAAAGGAGAATACATGGAAATTTGAGCAGATTATTCCACAACTAATCTTAATCCTTCAGATCCGGCAATAAACCAATAGCAACATTTGCTGTCCATTTTAGTAATTTGTGTTTCTAATTTGTATCACACACATTTAATCTACATTTCTACAGTATGTCTCTGGGGATATCGTTAGAATTATCTTAATGTTTTACTAAGGTCAGGATAAACCATGGAAATCTTTTCCATTTTCTACCTTTAAAAAATAAAACCAAATCACAAAGCACAGCATTCAAATATTGATGTTTACTCTATACATTGCTGCTGTAGTCCTACTGCTGAATATGAGGTGGGCCATAAACACTGCAGTATCATTAACTACAGGTAAATTTCACTATTTTGACGCTAAGCACAATAAGTTGAAACAATTTCCTCTTGTTTAACCCCCTAATTAATATATTTGCATACATTTTTATGTTCTTAAAAATGACTGCCTTATTACTTTAGCAATATTTGAGATGTTATTTAAATTATATTTACTGACGAGTAACTGAGTATTGCCTTTGGGAAAACAGGTACTAGACATTCATGCTATGCAGGTATTCTATGCAGGTATTCTATGTTCTGTCTCATTCTGCTGCTGTTTTTTAAAGTCTCTTCAACGGTCTTTAAAACTCTCTCATTAATCACTTTAAGTTGATTGAATCAAATTAATTGTCTCCCACAAACCTGCTCATTAATTTTTTTTATTTTTAGTGGTATTCAACTCAGAGTAACACCTCTCTGGATTTTACAAACTCAAAGGTTTTATGAAAAAAAAAAAAGGATTTCTCATATCCATTCTCACTACAGCATTACACTCTCAAAACTTTATATCAGTCTTTGATTTTAGCAAGGCACACATCTCTAATATCATGAATTATATTCCACTCTGGGACACAGAGGGAAACCGCTGCCAAACCAGTTATCACTACTAAGCAGTAGCAGATTTCAACAGCGCTTTGGTAAGGGTCACAGCAGCAAGTGTCCGTGTCAGCAGTTGCCCTGGGACGAGGTGTATTTTCTTACTCCCTGGCTCTCCCATTGCATATCCTTTACTCCACCCCCACGCCATGCATCCCAACTGAAACAGGTCAGCTTCTCCTTGTTGCGTGTCACTTTTCAAAAGGTTTGGGAACTTCTGGGAAAGGCTTTAGCTCAGTCACAGATTAAGCACAACTTAAGTTAACCAAAATTATTTTCCTGTGATCAGTCACTGCAAATCCATCACCTCCTCTCACCAGAAAATGGTTCCTACATCATTATGCACAGCACTCCTTGCCAACATTTAAATTAGGGGAACTTCTAAACAACTGAGAGAATTTTGCTGTAAACATAAATTACATTGTATTGCTAATCCAATTTCTTTAGTATCACATTTGGAAAATGGAATGATGTCGTCATTTACAAGTATAATGATTTTTATCATAAAAATGAAATATTGCTTCAAAGGAAAAACAAATCGCTTGAAGCACTGTCCAAGGCTTTTCTCTTTTTCCCCTCCCCATCCAAAAAAACCCAATTTTTTTATACTTAAATTGCTTTATTTGATTTCAGATGTTAAAAAATGTAATAAAATCTTAAAACAAATAGAGAGCTTTGTTCAACTTAACTTTTTTCCACACTATGTAGGTTGAGAATCACAGACCTCAACTAAAGGAGTTGTATACTGCATCATATAGTTTATTTGGTGGAATCAATTTTTTTTTATTTTTTTTTTAATCTTTGTGGTTTATCTTTTTGAAATCCTATTAATCCTCCAACAAAACAGTCATTCTTTGCTTCGGGACTCACACATCACACACTGCTCCTAAACTTATCTGTCAGTTCAAAGTTTGCTTTTCCTTTGCTTCATATCAGCTCTCTGTAGAAAATTAACATTATAAACATTAAAAAAAAATACTACTTAAAATTGATACGACCAAAATTCATATATATATTTCAGTACAGCTGCAGATGTCACAACTATATCAACAGACCAACATTAAGTTTATAAATTAAAGTAGTATTTTTCATTTAACAGATTTTAATTTAGCCTGTGGTTTCTTACGATTTTTATACTCAGCACTAGGCAAAGAAAAAATCCTGCTGAATCTATATAACATTAAATATGTCAAAGACAGATCACTATATAACCAGTTATAGGATAAATCTGCTACGAATGTCAATGGAAAACATATAGATCCCTAAAGACATACACTTGTAGCCAGCAAGAAGCAAAAAACCTTCAATCTTAAAGCTGTTCAGACACTCTGAGACAGTGTCCTGCCACATTCTTGTGCACCACCTTCTTCCTAGAGTCTTCTCATATAAGCATATCCTGTTTACTGAGTAGTATTTAAGAGTAATGTGACAATTCTTAGTGAGACCTTCATGTTCATGTGATATTTAAGGTATTTGTTTAAATGCAAAACGCTTCAATAAATAGATGAATATTATCCTTAATAAAATGGAGGCTACCTACAAGAAAGAGAGGAAAAACACACCACTCAGTGGCTTTTTGCATTCTTAAACAGGCAACTGTGTGATGGAGGACATAAGCAGAAAGTGTCAGTTGCTTACAGTCTTAAAAGTGCCTGTCAGAAGGCATAAGAGTCACATAAGGACATGCAGTGAGTAGTGTTCTGTAGTGAATGCACGTCCCACCCAACAGACCCAAGTGTGATCCAAACCAGAAACAGCAGAGATAACAAGAGTTTTGCATGCTGGTGGCAGTAACAGCTAAGGCAACAGGAAAAACAACTCTGAGCAGCAGCTTTTAAAAAGACCCTAGGTACAAAAGAACTAGCCTGAATTAGGAAAAGCAGCAGATGTCTTTTGATACATTGCTTTTTTCTTTTTTTTTTTTTCTCTATTTCTTTGTCTTTCAAGTAATGTCAGGTAAGACATTTTCCCAAGAGCAGATGTGGCATTTATCATCCATGGATAATAAATTCAAGATGAGCCTAAGAGAATAATACCAAGGCATACTTATCACATCCAATCACTATAGAGTATGTAAGAAGAAGAAAGACAACCCTAAATATAAATAAAGGGGAAAAAAAAAAACCAAAACAAAGCCATCCATGTAATAGCCACACTATCAAAATTATTAGTGACTTATTTAAGAGAGACAAGAACAATGGTGACCAAAATACAGGTGTGCTAAGAGTGTGTTAACCTTTTCTGGTATTAAAAAAAAGAAAAATTATTTTACTCTACTTTTTTCTGTGATCACAGATTTAAATAAGATTAGCAGATCTTGCACCAGATTTAAAATCTAAAACTTCCAACAAAAAAGCTCAGATTTGCCATCCCCGTTATTTCTGCAGAACGCATGAAAAAGAAAAATGCTGTAGATTTAGAGATGCACATAATGCACACTGAAAACCTGCATGACACTGCACAGTACATTCTGGAAATCAATTTTTAAATTTTAAAAAGATCAACAATGTAGTTATACCAAGTCACTGCCATGCTAATGCCTTTAGAAGCGTTTCATTAAGAAGCAGAAAACCAGGAATCAGTAATGTGCCTCATAAAATGAAGTTGCAGTGAATGTAGAACATTTGCACAGCTTCAGATCAAAATTATCCAACTACATATGACTAATGATTTGTTTAAAATACAGATATGATACATTGTATCTAAACCATCTCTGTAATTTACTTTCTCTGTCATCAAATATGATTTTATCTGTATTGTTTTCATTGATACGAATCAATCTTGTATATTTCAGATGCTCTCCTATAATTTAATTTTAAAGTAACACTGCAGTTTAATAGCCATCTTAGCGGCCACTTCTCTCTAAAGAATGGGACAATGTGGCAAGTCTTATCAAAAATACATTATTTCATTGTAAAAATTATCCCTGTGATGCTATTCCACTCACTTTAACAGAACAACCATAATTTTGGCTGTTTCCCCATAGAGTTTCCCCCTATACCCGCAAACTCTTGTGCATTCCTTAACACTTCTCAGCCTAATTGGAGTCCACACATTCTAATTTCCTGAACACATCTTCACCCCTCTCTGCAATGACATTTTAGAGTCATGTCACCTATGTGATTCACGGCATATGTGTGAATCACTGAAATCAGAGACTACTACCCTAGCAGCAGATATGGCAAAGTGTCTAGAAATAAAGTACTTTTTATCAAGGGGGTACACTTAACAGCGATGAAGGTTAACTGTATGCTCAGCTGCATCAGAAACAGGACAGATTTCAGAACCTGACACCACCATGCGCAACTCAATCTAACTGTGAAGGCAGCTCTGCTTTGGGTCAGAGGTGGGAATATGGGGATCTTAGGAGGTCCCTTTGAACTTGAATTTTTCTCAGATATTACAATTTTCAAAATAACAAAAAACCCCACATGAGTTTAGTTCTTTCTACAAGGTTTTGTGGAAGGCCTTTACTCCTTCTTTGCATATTTGCTCCTTCATGCCTTGCAATAACCTTAACACTCTTCTCAGCATCATTAACTATAGGGCAAAAGGAAGAAGATGGCAGCTGAGTACCTGTGGAGCAGTGTGGGTAAGGCTCTACTCAATTACATTTCTGCCAACAGCAATGCTCACAAACCCTTTGTCAACACCACTCAGTTTCACACAAAAGGGACAGTCACTCATGGGCTACCTTGTCCTTCAAGCTGTTAACCAGTGAGAAGTAGCTGAAGCAGAATCCATGAATCTAGTAAAAAGTATTTTCTAAATATCAAGATAACAACTCGTAAGAATCAATATAACAACTTATGATTTTAAAATTGTGGTGATTTCTGTAATACCATAGAGACAAAACACAACACTTTCACAGCTTGAAATGTGCTACGTATGCATAATAAGTAAATAACACTGCCTTGCCATTTCCCTATTATTGGAAAATGCAAGATTTTTAAGCAGATTGTTGACATTGCAGTTATTTTAGAAGTTCTAATGCACTTTGAAGAGCTTAAGTGAGCACTGAATTATCTTCATAAATATTAGGCAATAGAGTACAATAATAATCCCATTATGAATCTTCAGCTTTATTTGTCCTGTTGGATTAGTTCTTTCTATAATACATTGCTGGCACTTTGCTCTAAGAGCCAGCAACTCTTAGAATTCATGATTACATGATTACACTCAAAAGCCTCATTATTTCAAAATGTTTTATCATCAACTGACTGCTTTTATATCGCTTTGGGGACAACTCCGCAAGCCTGTTCTGACAAGATTAGCATCACAGTCCTTAACTACATTTTGTTTATTTAACTGTACAGGTTCCTAAAATCTCAAAATTTGGAAAAGGTAGAGAAAATCTTCCTCATCAAAGAGAAACAGGTAAATTGTTCATTTTCATTCATCTAGTGAAGTATCTTCCCAAATGTAAAGATTTTTTTTCCCTTTTATTCTTAATTTGCTACTTAACTGAGGTTCAAACCATGTACAAAGACAGAACAGAGCACACTACAGCTGTATCATGGCACGATGTGATCTAATTAGACTTTATCAAGTAAATAGCAAAGGACTGAGTCAATATTTGAATGAAGAATTTCCAATGAACAAGAGCATCTGCAGTGACAGTTCTAATAGTTTAACACACAAGTCTGTCTTCTGAGCCACTGTCAATAATCCAAGCTAGTGTCAACAGGGCAGGAACATTTCTCTAGTCTGGCTATTGAGATAGTCCAGTAACCCATATCTTCTTAGTCACCAGCTGGGAGACAGGAGACATAGCACTGGGCTGAAATTACAAACTCCTTTTCCTTCACTGCAGTTCATTGCAGCAGTGGAGGTGCGTGTGCAGATCCTACACATTACAATGAAGCTGTGGGCTGGGACTCAGCAGGGAAAAGCAAACAATATTTGCCCTTGATGCGTGCAGCACAGCTGAGGAGCTGAGCCTGAGAAGTAAACCTCCTTCAATTCTAGTACCAATATTTCACTCTCTCAACCTTCTCACAGCCTAAGAAGCCCAAGAGATTCCTCACACACGCCCTAGAACCTTCTACAGACCCATTCCTCTTCATGTGATTTCACAGCAAGCCACTGCCTTTCCTAGAGCCCACATCCAGGTGCCCTTGACCCACTTATACCACATCCTCAGCTCCAGCAAACCAGCCACGAACACTGTCCCTAGAGTCATGGCTCAGTACCAGCCTAGAGCTCAACATAGGGAGGTCATGGGTTCCTAGAGTATCCGTGACTCAAGAAACTTCCAAAGTCACTTAGCTGGGTTGAGTTTGCATGACTTTTACCAAGCAGAGTCCTACAGTTATGACTAAAAAGCCACTCTCGTTAAAAGCAGCAGGACATGGAACCTATTCACAAAGTCACAGGGAAAAGCTGTAATATTCTTTCAAGGTGTAGAAGTGCTAATTTCTCTGCCCACTTATTTCTCCCTCTTGTTTCAATCAATCCACTACTGGGAAAAGCATCAAAGCAAACTTCCTCTATTTTCTATTGGATGATGAATCAATATAAAAATAACTTCCACTATTTTTTACAGCCTCAGAAAAAAGCTCTATAAATTTTCTTTTACAACTCCCTAATGATAGATAAAATGGAAGACCCATCTAGATGCTTACTTACGGATGCAGAAATGTTTCAGAGACATATCTAGTATGAAAAGAAAGTGCTGAAGTGTTACAAACAAGGACCTTACTTTTAAGATTTATCAGTTATATGACTTGCTCTAAACCAGGTCTGTGAACAGATTGTCCATTGTTAGCCGAAAAATACTTGCAGTTTAGTTTTGTTTTCAAAAAATATGAAAGGTATTCCAGCACTCTGATAATATACTGTGCTCCGAACAAAAATTAAGAAACTAGAGATAATCAGCAGATTCACCTTCATCTACAGTGCTTCAAACTACAGTGCAGCAGTATGAGTTTAAAATGTTCAGCAGATGCAACGCTACTGAAAACAGGAGCAGATCATCATTACACAGCAAAAGGAAATGTCGAAACTATTTAATTACACAAAACTTGGAATGCAGTATCTATGGCTTCCTGCTCATAGAGAACAGGCCCATACCCTGAGATCCATTTTCATTTAAGTATTTTTTTACTGAAATCTATGAATAAGTAATAATTCAAAAACAAATAACACATTTTGAAAATAGACATAATTCTTACATATATGTTCTGTTTGCACATGATTTTGAATCATTTTCCTTCTCTCCGGTTTCCATTTCACTTCTCCTAATTCATATACTCCAATTTCATATTTTAGTACTTCATGAACAAATTATTTCAATATATTATGAAGACAAATTATCCCATAAGCAACAGAACTAATAATACTGTTTCCTATAGCTTCACGTTTCATGGTTGAATTATGTGATGTCTAATAAGTGAACACTCCAATTGAAGCTATTCCTATAGCTAGGAATTCATAAAACTGCTTTGGTGTGAATTCGCGCTGTATCCTTTACTACAGCGTGGGACTGGAAGACCCTACTTCTGCTATCTGGCTATCAACATTCATGATCATGGTAGAAATGTATTTTGAGACTAACACTTTTTCCTATGTTTGTCAAATAAAACATATGAAGGAAGGGAGCACGTTGACACAGAACAAACACATGAACTTAATCAAAGCCCTTAAACTATGTTCAAGAAAAAAAATATTTTACCAGCAAGGGTATTACTATTTCTAGCAAGTTTAGCACAGAGTTTTAGAGTAAATGTAAATTATAGATGAAAAACTTTTCTGTTAACACCTGCTGTCTCTTTTTGTAGTTTGTTTTTTTTTTGCAATTGACACTACAGCTTTTTCCAGATTTCATTTCACAAACACAAAATGTCATAATCCGAATGATGAAATAGTGTATTCTCTCTGACTTCTTTTGTACGACAGATTCTTCCTTAATAATTTTTTCACTTAAACTGCTTTTTAAGGAGTAAACAATTTTAAAAATATTTGAATACTGCTAACTTTTAAGTTGGTTTCTCTCTCTTAGCATGGACCTTACAAAAATGTAAAGGTCTAGCAACAGACACCATAAGTGGGTTTGTAGTAACAGGGAACCTAACAGTTGTATACCTAAGCGTTCTAAGGATATAAGCGTTATTATAAACAAGAACCCTTTAATTCATGGACCAAAATTAAGATGGCAGGTCAAGATATTTCCTCTACTAATTCTACCAATGTATGAAAAATTGAAGAAGCAAACCTAAAATGGAATCATTTTGTAATGGTAATTTTGGTAATCATGGTAATTTTGATCTATTGTACTATAATACTTGATTTCGTGAATATAGTGTGTTAATCTTTATTTTAATACTATGTAGATGCAAAGGTGTTTTAAACACACTTAGTCAAATTTAACAGATTTTTTTTTTCCAGTATTGTAAATATAGAATACCAGAAGAGGGAAAACAACATAATTTAAAATAAGAGTATAACTTAATACAGAAAGTTTCCCCTAAGAAAAGACTCATTAGCTTAACAAATGTCCTAATACAAATGGAATTGTTTTAAAAATTTTGCAGTGTTTCTGAGTGCATGGTATCACAATACAACAAGCAAAGAGAAGAAATAATTAGTTTTCACAAAACACTGACTTATATCAAAGGTACTGCTTGTAGTCATTGAAAAAAGTGGACAAAATTGCCTGCAAGTGATATGTTCAGTTAATTTTAAAGATAAATTCTATTTGTTACTTAAAGTAATTTATTCTAGGACTGTGTCTAGAAACATAATGATATTTTGATGGAGATTCAATTTTTTTCTCTGTGACAAAGAGACTTTGGTGTAGTGTAGCACTTCATTTTCTTTGTGTCCAAGTCAGTATCTGCCATGATGTACAAATATGTAGAGAACAAAAGACAAAATATATGACAAATCCAGCCTAAGATAGATCTATGATGATTCTTAATGATCTTAATCATTGATGCAAAATAATTTTCAAATCTATGAAGGAAATTCAGTATAGTAAAGGAAGACTGACTATTACTAGACTTACATGATACTGTTTTTCCTGATGAAATCTGCTAAGCACATACTCCTTTTTTCCTAAACAATTCCCGGAAAAGCACACCAAAGAAAAACTCCACAGAAAAGCAGACAAATAAAATGCACATTATCCTGGTCTAAACTTAGCCTAACTAGTGTCAATAAACTGCCAGGAGAGGACCCATCATGAAAGAATAAAAGAAGTTTCAAGCTCCTATCTTTTATGATACCAGGAATGGTAGACATCAAAACTAATACTCTGGATCTATACTTGGTTCTGAGCATCTATTTCCAAGTTGTAGATCTTACAAACCAAATCAACATGTCATTCATTTTGGCTTAATAAAACAATTTTCAAATACTAAGCTGACTACTTACATACTTAGTACTACTTACATACATAGTAGCTGTACTACTTACATACCACTTAGCAACTTTGGAAATTCTCACTCTGATGTTTTTAGAATTTATTAAATTTTCTCACTTCATTTTGACTCTTTTAATTTAAAAATGTAACTGAATAGTCATGAAACATGGCAGGTTGATATGCAGAAAAGTCTTCATTAGAAAACTGTGTCAAGACACATCAGACAGCTTCTGAGGAACTGCTTACAATAAGCGTTCATCTCCCTGCAATTTTTGATCTCTCTATGGTAACCAAAGAAAGAAAAACTTACTGGCAACTGTAGGGAAAAATTAGTGACATATTCTATTATTTAAGAAACACGCATGGAAAAAATATCTAGTTCATTGCCAATAAAGGAACAACCAAATAGTAGACAAGGACAGTTTTTACAGCCATCTCAATTTATATTTGGATTCACTTAGAAGTTTCTATTACCTCACCGTCCACTCCACAAGAAGTATGATTTAATATTGGAATTATTATTCAACACTGTTTGAAAAAGTCTCCTGCAAAATGCTATAACTAAAGATACAGCCTAAGCAGGCTGGCTCTAAACAAAATTTGAGAGGAAAGTTTCTGTTTCAGATTCATTTTGCAATTCTAAAAATAGTTTTCAGATAGATGTAAAAATGTAGCAATGTAGAGTTAAAAGTATTTCCTACCTCAAACTGTCCTAGGTACCAAAAATGTTTGTTCAAACAATAATTTCTCACACAAGACACTTGTAAGTAAAAGTATGACATTTCAAGTAGAACACACAAAGCCTAGAAACACTAACAACAACACAGATGTAAACATCAGAAGTGGTTTTGCAAGCATGTTGTATACATTTTTTTTCTTATTTAAATTTTCCAAATTAAAAAGTAATTCCACACAAATCTTTAGTAGTCCAGGAAGCATATACATTATCTAACGGTGCTTTTCCTTTTCTTTTTAGAAGAACTTGGCATTCAGAGGAAAAAATTAATAAATATATATATAAAAAAATACAGTAATATCACAAAACTATTAAAGTTCTCAGTCTCTTAATGTAGAAAATCTTGAGCCACCCTTAGCTTTCTTCTCACCCCTGATCTGCCCTAAAGTCCAACCTGCTGAGCAAATACCATAACTGGCAAGACTGATTGGAAAAGCATGGAGGAACTTTTTCAAGACAAGGATGACTCTAGAGAGCTGCCAGCCTCAATTTAAGGAAGGGTCTCAGAGAAGTGAAATGACTGAGTAATGGAGAAAATTCAGAGGGTTTATATGGGTAGTTCTTTAGTATCAGTTATTTTAGGTGTATGGTAAAGCAGGATGCAACACTAGGAGATGAGCCAATCTGATAAATATGTCCCTTGGGGCAAAGTTCAAAGTAATCAGTTACAGGCAAAAGGAAATCCCTATGAACAGAATAGAACAGAATTGTGCATCTTTAACTATGGTGAAGGACAAGCCCATGACAGAAAAACATTTTGCAGAGGCCTAGAAGACAAAAAGGTTTGACAGATGAGACAAAGATCCATAGACCTGACCAGTAAGGGTCAGTCTCTCGTCCCCTCATGCCTAATGAAGTACCTAACCTCGGACCCAGAATGAGTTAACATAGTGAGAGCTGCACATATATACTAACACTAGACAGAGTTTACGCTTGATATACACTGTTGAAATAAAGAAACCAGGCAAACAAACTTGGTCTTTCGGTCATGCTTTTACCTTCCCTTTGAATAACCTTGTAACACTGGGAGGCAGCAAGAGCTTTCTACTTTACATGCAGTGGCTATTAAAAACAAGGCCAGATTTTGGTGCTATTGCTGGCAAGATTTTATGGAGTTACACCTATCAGTCTGTTCATTCTTCAGGTTAATCATCCAACACAGAGAAACAACTCACCTGCTTTCTGAAACATTCCTTTTTACAGGGGAAGGGAGGTACACACATACACCCCATTTGCAGTATTCTTCAAAGAGTGTCCGGGCAAGTCACAGCAGCCCAGTGCTCCTTCTGCTGGTGCAGCCTGCATAGGCATGCCATGAAGGACTGGCAGGAGGATCATCCTTTCTTTCCTAAGTTTGGCAATTTTTAAAGTTTTAAAACTTATATACAATAAGGAAGTAAATATACTTTGTCTCTTTATTTCATAACATTTGACTGAACAGCTCATTTCATTTTAGTTTGGGAGTTATATTTATTTTACAAGATGAACCTGCTTAATTCAGATTTAATAATTTCAATAAAGCTAAAGCACTTACTCTTTCATAATTTTAAAACCATAGTGCTATGCTCCAGTATTAATAATTTAATCAACATCAAAGAAGCATAAGTATGAATAATGATGATAATAAATCTAGACTGATATTTGAATTTTTGTACACTAAAATCTAACAGTTTAATGTCCAAAGTTTCCCTGTGGACATTAAAACTTAGATTTAATAGCAACTTCTTTTTTACTTTGATTTTTTTTTTCCCTTTTTGTTGCATTTGTATCATGAATTTTTATTCTCAGTTGTGAGGGGCTTTTGTGTTGTGGTAAGGTTTTTGGTGTTTTGGATTGTTTTGGGGTTTTTTGGGGGAGGTGGTTTTTTTTAAGGAATATTTTCCTCTTTATATTTATATTCTCCCTTACTCTACACAAAGGCATAATTCCATGTTTCTCACATTACAGCTTTCACAATAACCATCGAGAAGATAACAATTTTGAGAAAGGATGAAAAGGAAGGACCAAACACATTGAATAAGTTTAATCTGGACTCTTCAGCTGCAGAACCTCTTTACAGCTTCAAGGAAGAAAAGCTATCTTTCTCTACCTGCATGTCACAGGTGCTACGAGGCAGTTGTCAGCTAACACTACTTATTGCACACTCACAAAACCATGCTTTGTAACTAAATTCAAAGGAATAAGAGAATTATTGTACACACAGAGTAAATTTCTATCTATATATATCCTTTGTGAGAGCAGATGTTCTCTGAAATAGCATAATCTTTCTCTGACTAGATGACAGTTGTCTCACTGCTCAAATATTTCAGCATCTGAGTGCTTAGAGATGAATCAGTGAAATAATAAAAGGATGCAAAACCTAAAGGGCATACCTAGTGCCCATTCCCAGCTCCTTGACAAACCTGCAAGGCAGAAGAAAGTCCCATCAATATTTTCACATGAAACATGTATAACGTTCTTATCAGTAAATGGATTCCAGTGAGGCAGTTGCCAAATGATCTTTGTGAACCTGCATATTGGCAGACATCCTTTTTTACATTATGAAGACAGTAAGTAATGCTTTTACATCTATGAATAGATTGGCTATTAAAGATTGAAATAGCCTCAAAGGGCTGTTATCAGCATCACAAAGTCCAGCTGGAGGCCAGTCACTAGTCGGTTTCCCCAGGATCACCACAGAACCAATATGGTTTAACATCTCCCCTTAACAATACGGAAGATGGGACAGGGCACACCATCAGCAAGTCTGCGGTAAAAAAAATATCAGGAAGAGTTGTTGATACACCTGGCAGCCATGCTGCCGTTCAGAAGGACCTGGACAGGTTGGAGAAATATGCTGACAGGAACCTACTGATGTTCAACAGTGGGAAATGCAAAGTCCTGCACATGGGAAGGAATAACCTCACGCACCAGTACAGACCAAGGGCGAACTGGCTGGAAGGCAGCTTGGCAGAAAGAGAAGCTGGCACAAAAGTGACTAAGGGACCGCAGTATCTATCATATGAGGACAGGCTGAGAGAGCTGAGGTTTTTCAGCCTGGAGAAAAAAACTCAGGGGGATCTTGTCAGGCTATATAAATATCTGATACGGGGGAGTAAAGATAGTCCCAGACTCTTCTCAGTGGTATACGTACAGGAAATGTCATTTAAACATGAGAAATGGGCAGAAGCTGTTTTATTTGAGGTTTTGTTTTTTGTTTGTTTGTTTTGGGAAGTTTGCTTGCTTTTAATGCAAGGGTTGTCAGTCATAGGCTGCCCCGCTAATGCCCCTTTATCCTTCTCCATTCAGTCTAAAATTACTCTGCTCTGCCAGCTGCCTCTCATGCACCACATGGTCTTCCCCCATAACCATCCTGTTGGCCTTCTGCTGGACTGTCTCCAATTCATCAGTGTTTTGTTTGTATTGGAAATCCCAACACCAGACAAAATACTCCAGATGCAGTGTTGCAAGAACTGAATGGAGGGAGTCTGCCTTGACTGCTGGCTACATACTTATTAATGTAGGCCAGTACATGATTACTCTTCGTAAACTTGTCCACCTGGACCACTAACATCCTTCTCTGCACAACTGCTTTTGAGCCAGTCAACCTCAACTTTACTGTCACAGGGGGTTCGTCCATCCCAGATGCAGGACTCTACATTTGCCTTCATCATCTCTGTCAGCCTGTCACAGTCCTTCTCAATGGCACTCCTACCTCCAGTGTGTTGACTGCTCCACACAATTTCACTGTCAACAAAGTATGAGCTCTTTTCCTTTGAAAAAGTGCAATATACAGCAAGCAGTGGAGGATAGTAAGCAGATTCCCAACTGAATGCCATACAATCTAACTCCAGACCCAGAGTCAGTTTAATCACACCTTCACACAAAGTAACAAAAATCCGTAATACGTAAGGCTTTTGGCGCCTGAGCCAGATTCTCTGCATAGTGTTGGCCTGTTCCATGTAGTTTTCCCAGAGCTGAATATACCTAATACAGCACTGCATTATGCCAGGAAGACACACACTACTCTCAATACAATGCATAGGTACATTCATTAGCCGAGTCCTTAAACCTGAACAGAGATGCTAGCAAAGAATCATAGAATCATAGACCTCTGCTTTAGGAAACACTATTTCCCTGTAAACAAACATTTGCTGCAGCATGCTGGTGAAATGAGTGAGATCATTATTTATATCCAGAGTTTTTAAGTTTGTTTGCCACTGATTTCAGAGCCTTTTCCATAATTTCCATAAAGTTGCACACAACATGAAATGCAAAGAGTGGATTGCACAGCCTTTTATAACTCTCTCAGCCTTCTCAACTTCTCCCTTCATTGGCTGGAAAAAGAACTCTTTATATATCCAACACTGTTTCAAGCAGACAAGCTCTTAAGTCACAGTCTCATTTGTGTTAAATGAAAATGCCTGCTACACAAATAAAGCAGAGAAATTGCCATTATGTCACTGGCCTGTTGGAAGTTACTGGCTTCAAGTCCTTAGTAATTTGAATCTGTTCACATTTCACTAAGTGGAAAGTCACATATATGGGGGGGAAAACATCATAAAGAAGCTGGAATCACATGTCTATCAGGACCATGTCACAACGGGTGGACAACAGCCTAACTGCAAAGGCTGCTAGACTGGTGTTTTACTTTCTCACTTCTCCAGGGAACAAGAACCTGCAAATAAGAAATGTCCTGTTGCATGTCAGGCACTTAATCATTTATATAGTTCCTTCTAAGTTTCATTTTCTTCACCTGTCACTTGAAAATTTTCTTTAAACCAATTTCAAATATTGTGCTGGGCCAAACTGAATGAAGTAGTTACTAAAATACAACTAGTAGTGGAATTAAAGCTTACTCACCACCTTATATTCAAAGTCATAAGTATCTAAAAATCTTCACTTTTCTGACTTCCATTCAGGTTCAGAACATGTATTACACACATAATATTTCATTTGCTTTACAGAAAAAAGAAAAAAAAGAAGAAAAAGAAAAATTAACTAGCTTCTAACTAGTTTAGGGAAACTCATTAAATGATCTCTCTGAAACAAGGAAGAAATTGATCAGAAATATTCCTTGAACTAGTTTGACCAATTCACACAATGAAATTTGATTTCTAACTTTTGTCCCAAAATGCAAAATTCTTATCCAGTTTTTGTAAAATAGCTTGAAAAAGGGTCCATACTAAAACAGAGTAGTGACCTAAACTCCCTCATATGACTAACCCTTACATTAGGACATGACAATATTTTTGTCTTACTACATTGTTTCTTTTCTGGAAGAACATCATTAATACTGGAGAAGGTAATTCCAGTCCTATCTAAGGCCAATGAAATTCTGTTAAAAGGTTTACAATGGTGTCAAAAAGGAAGAACCACTTCCTGCTGCAACCGAATTCAAGAGAAGTATTTCTAATAAACATATGCCAAAATAATTAAGGAAAATGGAGTTGAGACTTTGTGACTTTATAATTTACAAACTGACTAGAAGTTTCCTGGTGACTGTAAACCTCTTCAGGACAGAACCATCTGACAGGAGGGTCAAATGCAAGCCACTGGAATGTAACCTCAGTTTGGAGGTGAAAGACTAAGGAGTTCCTGCTGGAAAGCACAGATTGCTATTAATGATTTAATATTTTAAACAAGAAAACACAGACATTGAAATACTTTAAAGGCAGGAGGACCCAGTAGAAAAATTACAGTTTTATGAGGAGTGGGACAGAACCAGATACAGATAGACAAGTAATTCTAAACTAAACAAATAATACAATAAATCTTGAGAGGTGTACAACCTTTATATCATAACAAACCAGGTAATTCTTCCACTCTTACAAGGTAAGAGCTGTCTTGTTTTAAAGCCACTAACTTAAATGGCATTAATCCAAAGCTAAGGCATTATCCAAAAGGAGAAAGGAAATTCCATTGTAACTAACATCTACAGGGAATATAGTCATGCTTTCCCGCCTGCTTTATTGAAGGTTTGCGATATGTTTTTCAGTAGAGTTCATTCTATTTTCTGAATGCTGCCAAAAGCACTATGAAAGTACTAATAAACAGTATGTGGTTTTGCAAAAAGTAATTTCTAAAGGTTTGGAAATTGGTTAAATCATATCCATTTTTGGTGGAATACAAAGGATCTTCTCTGCATAAGGTTTAATTCTCTAGTGGAAGTTTCCACCCCTCTGTCACCTGTACTACAGGAAGTGACAAAAAGGAGTCCAAAGTCCCTTCAATGCAAAAAAAAGTAAGCTCTTCTCTCTCCATTTAGAATTACATTTAATGTTTTGTACAAGATTTTTTAAGTCATTCAGGCAGAGAACAGACCTGAAAAATTTCAAGTAAAATAGAATACATTTTTTTAGACATGCACAGTAAATGAAACTGGAGTACTTCCATCCTGAAATACAGAAACGATTTTCTACAAACATCTACAAGCAGATAATTTTTAAAAGCCACTTTATAGTACAGCTATGTTTTTCCAGCATTTTACAGTAGTATAGTGTGCCAGCCTCATCAGCATACCACTCAGGCTTCAGAAGACAAACTATGTTTGAAAATAACTGATTCTAGGTTAAAGGTAACATCTATATCTAGACATGAAAATATTACTAATAACAAAGCCATCATGGCACATAGTCAGAGAAAGGCAGATCATGACTTAAGGCTAAATGTTAATCTTTTGATTGACATATAAATCATAACATGATAGGTAACTGATTTATAAGTACATAGACAAAAAAAACACTTACGGAGAAAATATGGATCACACTATATTGTTAACATCTTTAACACATTGTTCCTTATATTAAAGTTATGCTTTGTTGTTCAACAATATCTGATGTTGGCTATGCATTAAGGCTTTTTTCTCTATTACAAGCACAAATTTTAGTATTTGAAAGAATCTGTTCTGCATCTGTGACTTCCCCCCTCAGCTTAGGAACTTTTCTAGTAGAGGTTATAAGTATTGTCAAGGCTAAAAAAAACCACCACAGAAATAGGAGAAGAAAAGTTTGGGAAATGTTTTATCTTGAAGTTGCTTGGGTGTGGGGGGGGTTTCTGGTTTGGTTTTTTACAATTGTTATTCCAAATTGCACATTGTTTGAGGGAACTAAATCAAGGGAAAATGCATCTTGGCTGACCAACAAGCATATATGAGAGCAGAAATCGCCTCTTAACAACAACAGCAACCACCACCTTTGCTACCAATAAGACAAAAAGAAATCACTCTGAAGACAGACCATGATGATCTGAAATGCAAATGACATATCATAATTTTCTCTTTGCCAACTCTATCCAGCTTACAGTAGACATTCCTTCTTCTGCAGAAAATTCCTTCTCTGAAGAGAACTGAAACAAAAGGATTTTGATAAACCAGGCATTTCTTTTAACCAGCCAGTCAGCAGTCAGCTAGCTAACAATCATTTGAAATCTCATGGAAACATTCAAATGGTTGCATCTATAAAGCATAATACACAAATGTCTACTATATAAAGCATGTAACTTTTTTTTCTAAGGCCTTTGAAATTCTATTTATGTGCTATTTATAGATATGAAACAAAAGGTTACCATAATTGAAGTAGCAAAAAGTCCGTCCTTTTTACTTCAAGTACTTCTGCCCATTCAATCTAATGGCACATAATGCATCATATTGGAAGATCTATTGGGCTTCCGGAGAACTGATTTTTCTCTCTTCAGGCAAGTATAAATGCTTCTGTCCCAGAAAGAAGCTCAACTGGCACCGCTTAAAAGAATATCTGTGAATGTGACATGTTGCTGCTCTGCTAATACAAAAGCTCCTGACTTAGATGAACAGAACTAGAAGCACTTAGATCATCTCTTCCTGTGTCACACTGCCAATGCAATTATAGTTACTCTGAGTTTATACTACCTATGCTCTCTCTCCCCACAGGCTGTGGAGAAAGAGGAAGACTTGAAAAAAATGAATCCTGAGCTGCAATACAGTTGTTAGTAACTAGTCAGATACAAGGCACGTTTGATTTAATTTGTATGGAAAGAGCCCAATCCCTACCTACACATGCACCTACACAGATTTACATGAGTCTCAGGTGATCAGCTGGCCAAACAGCCCTTCAGAATCTTGGCTTTTTTAAGGCAGACAATGTTTTCAAGCTCTAACTCAGACAAATCCCATTGCTCATCCCAGCCACTGCCTTTTTATAGCTTTGGGGAAGCAATCATAGAATATCCCAAGTTGGAAGGGACCCATAAGGATCATCAAGGCCAACTCCTGACTCCACATAGGACCAGTCCAACCAGAGCAGATGGCTGAGAGTGTTGGCCAGACGCTGCTTGAACTCAGCCAAGCTCGGTGCTGTGACCACTTCCCTGGGGAACGTGTTCCAGGGCCTGACCACCCTCTCTGTGAAGAACCTTTTCCTGATACCAAACCTAAACCTCCCCTGTCACAGCTTCATGTCACTCCCTTGGGTTCTATCGCTGGTCACCAGAGGGAGGAGATCAGCACCTGCCCCTTCGCTCCCCCTCAGGAGGAAGCTGTAGGCCGCCATGAGGTCTCCCCTCAGTCTCCTCTTCTACAGCCTGAACAAGCCAAGGGATTTCAGCCTCTCTTCATGCGTCTTCCTCTCTAGACCCTTCACCATCTTGGTTGCCCTCCTTTGGACACTGTCCAACAGTTTTATGTCCTTTTTGTACTGTGGCACCCAAACCTGCACACAGTACTCGAGGTGAGGCTGCACCAGCGCAGTGTAGATTGGGACAATCACGTCCCTAGACCTGCTGGCAATGCCGTGCTTGATGCACCCCAGGAGCAATGTTGAGTTTTTGCTGGGACTTTGTGGGTCACAGACTTCTACTTTTCATAACTACACAGCCGGCCTTGGCTATCTCTCACTCATTCTTCCTAACCCATACTGAGGGGCTACAAAGTTTATCTCAGCCTACATAGCAATGCATGGATACTTATTAAGCCTGGTAGTTACAGCACCGGCTTTGGAGATAGGGATAGAGAGGCTCCAATTCCCCCCCTACAATAACTACACTTGTTCACTTTTTAATGAAAAGAAAAATAATTTCTCGGGAAAAGAATTAACAGCTGTAAATTGTTGAAATGCCATACTGAACATGACATCAAACCCAATATAAAATAATAATATTGCCTCTATAAATAAATAGGTGAGAAATAAACACAAGTGAAACCTGACCTCATACAAAGCAATGAATTTGTTTCACTACAGCAGAACTGGGACTAAGTTTACATAAACTAAGACAATTTTCATGCTTTTACATAGGAAAGGTTCAGAGGTGCACATTTACGATTACTATATACGGCAAAACCATACTTTGTAAAATGAGGCCAAAAACTTGCTGCTTTGTATTTCAAGTCCTAAAACTTCATTTCAGCAATGCACTGTCCTCAGAGTCTGCCGTTTTTGCAAATTTCAAAGTCCTTAGATAAAGGTTATACAGTAACACAACACTTCCCTTTTGTCTATGGCTTGTTAAAGGAGGTTACGGTAACAATTTTTGACAATGGAAATGGAATACTCCCCACTGAGGGCTCTCTACATAGCCCATACGGACTGACCTGACAAGCTTCCAAGTGACTACATTGCAATAAAAGATGAAGTATCCTTAGTCCCTATGCCCTGCCTTTTGCTGTACTGGTTTTGAACCATCTGTAAACACACCACATGCCAGGACGACCAAGACAAGAATGCATCAAAGCAGGTAAGTTACAAGGCCTTTCTCTCTTTTCACTTTTCTTCTTTTATCTCAGGTCCATATGTTTCTACATTTTATTCTCATTTTTGCTTAATACACAGCAGAGCTGGAAGCTGTCAAATCCAATAGTTGCCATCATCTTTATTCATCTCTACATGAAGCACCTCACATTTTCATTATTTGTATAACAAAAAAAAAAAAAAAAGCCTTGGGTGGCTGACGGTTCCTAGTTACCTTGCATATTTCAACTTGGCTGTCTGGCAACAGACATAATAGGTTGACTGAAATGTTCATGATATGCAATACTTATTAAGGGATAGAAATTCTTCAGTGAACGAACCTTTAAAAATATAATCATATTCGCTGTAGTTTTCAAATCAATTTCAAATATCTAAATGCATAAGGACTGTCATGTAATTGTAATTCAATTTGATTCAGAATATAATGCAATTTTACTAATCTCTATATAAGACATAAAAAGATGAGGCACCTTATACAGGACTATATAATTCATTAATATTATTGAGGAACTGTCATACTAAAAAGTTACTTCTGAACTTCACCATGTCTTTTGCAGGATTAAGCTAAATTGTCTTTTGCATTATTTATTGCATAATTTTTAAAAGTCTCTATCACAGTCATTGTGAATCTATAGCTTAATACATCATAAAGGAAACAGAAAAAATCTGGCTATAATATTTAGGGCATGCAAATAGAAAGTACAAATATTGTCAATTCCATCAACCATTCAGAGCCCATCAAACAATGGCTAGTTAATTTCAAAATCTATAGAAGTAATATTTTTCAAAAATGCAAGAAAACACTATATCTCAGTAGCTCAATTCCTAAGTTACAAAACCGTAACACAATTTAATAGAACTCTGAATCCCATGTGTACAGGTTAAAGTATTTGTATACATGGATAGGCAGTTGATATATGCACTTTTTAAAAATATGAAAGTTCTCAGTATTGTTTCAGTCTTAATTTAGTAAACAGCATATGCTAGTCTGTGAAAGAAAAGTCTTGATGTAAGCCACATATCGTCAAAATACACCTTTACCTTAACTCTTCCTAGTGGTATTCTGCTTACTGGTGACAAACACCACAGCACTCAGATGCATACACGCTTTATCGTTTAGGCACTCTACTGTGTTGTAATACATTAAGAACATTTCAAAAGAGAAAGAAATCTTCTCCCAAGGCTGACAAAATGTTACTCACTACTTTGCCATTATTCTAGGCGATTAGATACATATTTGGCATCTCTAATCAGCACCAATATCTAGGCACGGAAAAGTGAACAGAGAGATGTTCTTCAGTTATAATAGAGTTTTTGTAAACTTTACTCCTCAAAATACAACAAACTTATACAAAGAAATAAAAACTTAAATAATTACCTTTTCTGCTGTACAAAATGCAAACTATGAAAAGTAGTTGTGGAAAATGTACGCAACAGGAAGCTACTTCAGAATATTTTGTTCCAGTCATTACATACGCTGTGAAAGTGCAGAGGCCCAAAGTAAATATATTAAAAGGACTAGATCTTTTCCATGTAAGTAAATAACAAAACCCTTAAGTAGTTATTTGCCTTTTTATGGTCCTATAAAAGCAATTCTACAGTGCATTTACAGCTCAATATGAACTTTTATTCAAATGTTATGACTTCCTTGAAAAACTGACATATCTGATTCAAATACATAACCTTATTTGAAAGATAAATATCTCCAAAAAAGTCTTTTTTAGTTAACTAAGTGCGAATATTTTCTCAGTATTTTGCTTGTGTCATTAATGCATAGTGTTAACTCTTAAGTTATTCCTTTCTTTTGTAGAAAACCAAATCATAGAACTGAAACAATTTCTCACTTGCAATGAAAAACTTCTAAAGTGAGGAGTGTATCATAGTATTATACTCTTTCCCTCCTGTTTCTTAAACAAATGATTTGGTAATCAGCCAGAAATCAGGATTTAGATGCAGTTTCATCTAAAGGGAAATCTAATTGCTTTATAAATATGCAATAATATAGAAGTGTACAGATACACATCAGCATGTTTGAGATACTCAAAAAGCTCCATTTCTAATTTCAATTTCCAAGGAAAAGCATAAACTTATGTAAAAATTTAAAAGACTATAATGAAATTTCATAGGCTTTCAGGTACTATAAAGATGATTCTGGAAGAAGTGATAGCACAAAATTTTAAGCTCTGATTATTTGATGAGCTACTAGCCACCGTAAGTTTAAAGATGAGTATATGAAGCTCTCCGCAGGTAAGCACTGCTTTCAGGGATAACTTCACATGGAGCACTGACCTTGGCCAGCTGCCAGACACCCACCCAACTGCTCTCTCACTCCCCTTCCTCAGTTGGACAGGGGGAAAAAATAACATGAAAACAACATGGGAAAAGGTCATGGCTTGAGGGGGATACTGAACGATGGGCTGCAGTCAGTCCGCGACAGCTTCTCTCTGTGGTGGGCCAGTTGCACAGCCAGCTGCGACCATGTGTATCTGGCACAGGACAGCCCCTGGTCACTCCTCACAGAGGCCACCCCTGCAGCAATGCACACTGAATACACCTCAGAAGGGAAGAAAAGGGTTTAGTATCATCATTGCTTCCTCAAGAACTTATAAAAACACCGAACATCTGAGTCTCACTCATTCATGCCTAACCAAGTCATACACATCTACATCTTCCCAGATGTTTCTAAGTATCTAACAAAACAGAACATTCTAATTAAGTTAGGTGTTACTCAAGTAAAAGAAGAAATCAGTTATGAAATTTTCCTTGAAATTGGGTTATGTAAACTTCTAATTTAGAGCAAATCTGTATCTGTAGTGTTTCAAAGATATTTCTATCATGAAATAAATGCACTTTTTACTTGCATGTAGAAAGAGGACCAAAGCTGGTTTTGAAGTCCTATAGCCTGGCCTACTTTACCATACGACAAGAAATGGGGGAAGGGGTGGGGAGGGAAGAGAGAACAGAAACATATAAAAGACGTGTCTTGATGAAAGCTATTTTCAAATTATTTGTGATACAAAAATGTTCAAGCGTCAGACGGCAATGCACAGCAACAGTCTCTGTAGGCTCAAATGATTTGCTCATAGTTGCTCAAAGTTATAGTGCTTTAATGACATCTGTCCAAGTTCATTTACACTACCCTGCATCTGGTGGGGAAAAAAATAGGTTTCTTCTGACAACAACAAACAGTCAGTAAATCTAATCAAGAAATCAGTGTAACGTATCCATCAATATCAACAATTAGCTTCAATCAATGAGTTGCTTATTAATGGTGAAGATACAATCCATATTGCACCCAAGAGAGATATCACTACAGTCCTGTCCTCTTGGGTATAATCACCTGCCTTCTGCTAAATAAAATAATGAATGAAACAGACAATAATATATACCTAGCACACTCTGGAAAGTTAGGTCTAAAAACCAAAATCCCTAATACTTCTTTATTTAAATGAGTTTACCAGGTAAAGACAGAAAAGTTTCTGAAATCATTCTACTATCACAGGTAGAAAAATCCTCCATCGATTTGTTCACTGGATGTCCTTCACACCTTCCATTTACAACCATTTTCACTGCTAGTTAAAAAAAATGAAAGAATTAACAAGTCAGCAGCCCAGCTAGCAAATGCTCAGCTGGGCTTGCCCTGACATGATTCAGATTTGTGGTTACAGAAAGATTAAGCAGTTATAGTCTGACATACGCTTGGCCAAATGATCCTTTTGGGCAGAATACTCTATTGCTATCCTGAATAATATCTTACATAAGCCTCTTCATTTCCAAATCACTGTGCATCTACTAATTAATATTAACAGCTTAGTATAAAGTCATTAAACATTGCTCTTTAACAGCAATAAATCTAAGGCACAAAGAAACTTTGAGAAAGTATAAAAATAAAACGGAAGCAATAAGATCAATTTTGCCAAAGTTTTAATGTGTTTCAAAACTTTTGATGATCCTGAGCTAAGTGATAAAAACAAGTTAAAATTTCAGTCCCTTGTCTGCTGCTCTTTTTCTAACCCGTTAGAAGCAGAGATCATCCTAGTCACATGGTTCACAGAAGTATGTTAGCTACATAAGGATAAAATGATCAGAAATCTCATAAAGTCTAGGTTTGATCTCACACTTACCACCACTAGTAAGAAAAGAATCAGGACTACTTTGAGGTACATTCTTCAAATAAAATAGCAATATGCATCTTATTTCCCAAAGAGCCTTTATTTTAACATAAAATAAATCAGTACCACTTTTTTTCGTGCCTTTCTAAAACCACCATCCAGCAGCATATTGCATTTACGTTTTACACTGCTGGTACTCCACATACAATTAAGTTTTAATTTCTCCTGTAATGCAACTCTCATCAAGGTTCACAGTCTTATTTCTCTTGACTCCATCATGAGTAGAAAGCCACTCATTTTATCAGGTTAGAAAGAAATTTAAGATCTTCAGAAATGTTCCTGACATTTTATTTTTTTCAAACAAAACCCATGACCTGCTGAAGCCAAGGGAAGTTTCACCATTACCCTCACACAAAAGGCAATGGACAATTACAGTTACCAATTAAATCTTTCTAGGCAGCATCACCATCCTTAACTTTTTGTTTTGTTCAGCTTTAACTTGGTAACCGTTAAATCAAATCAGTTGTTTAGCACATGGTCCTTCTTCAATGAAAACAGCCATTCCACACTAATGCTGTAAAAACTCCCTCTCACTTGAACTAAAAACTACATCTGATTTCAAGAATAGATATGTAAACTCTTATTCAGAAAAGAATTAAGAACACAAGATTATGTTTGAAATAAAAAGATGTCTCCGTACTCTGAAAAAGCAAACACATCTGCAATGTATGCTGCATTTTTCAAATGGCTTTTTAAAATCTTTCTTATCCCCCAACATTCCTTTCATTTTCCCTACAATTCTTTATATAACAGTATAATACTAATTTTAACAACAAGGGGGAGAGGGGGTGTTTCATTTTGTTTGCAATTTTGTTTTTTTTTAATAAAACTATGTTTCATTTTCATAAAATATTCTAGAATTTATAGGTTTTGTACTGCATTTAATAGGTTTTTACATTCATTTCAAAAGAATTATTCAAGACAGTATTTCTCAAATAAGCAACAACCAGCTTAAGTGAACATGAAATTTCATAAGGAAGTATCAATCATTTTCTCTAGTCTTTACGGGGCAAAGAAAGTAAAAGCCATTTTCTACACACACACACACACAAAATTTAAAAAAAAATCTGTGTTTTATAATAGTAATCTGGGATTGACAAACTGGTAAAAAAAATATAAACATATAAGAAGTCCAGTCTTTCCCCCATTCCTTCCCATAGCCCTTCAGTCTTACAAAAAGTAATGAAAACTACATCACAGATGAGAAAGTCAGAGGACTGTGACTGCTGGGGCAGAGGAGAAGACAAGGAACTGGAGACTGATATGTAAATTAAAGGTAATTAGGTGAATTAATGTTATTTTATGTACATGTTGTGTTAAAAAAAAAAAAACTCTAAACAGGATTATTTTTATATCCCAGGAACTCAGCAAAATGAACAGAACAGTTAATGCAGAGGCCTGCAGGCTTTGAGACTGTTTTGGAGAGCTGGCTGAAAGCACAGAATGGAATTTTTGAAAAAACAGTCTCAGTATGGAGATGCAGGAAGGCTTTGAGACTATACCCGCAGGAAAATATGACCAAACTATTGCTGAGAAGGAAATGTGAACTGAAATGTAAAATAAATAAATCAAGAAATAAGACTTCCTATACTTCGGAACTGAACAGTATTGGAATATTTTTTTACTTGTCTATATTGCTGTCAGAAGTCAGCAAGTCTATCTTCCTTCCAGACGTCTCTCCTGGTCAAGTACAAGGCATAAGTTTCAAGTTAGCTTAACACTTCCATTATTTACTAGAGAAGAAGCATCTAATTTAAAATGTATTGTCTATTTATTTTTGAAAATTATATACAGCTTAAATGTTCAACTAGGTCACCCTTCCAAGACAGCTAACTTTTTCTTTTATTTTTCAAACAGCAACAGCACTTCCCAAACTGAAAAGGACTGAGAACATGAGAACACTCTATAGTCACTGTACCTTGAATCCAAGAAGAATTGAAGTCTCTCCCACGGGCCAAACAGTATACGGACACTTCACAACACCAACAGGATCTCTAACACAGTCCCTAAAAATAGTCGCCATTCTTTGTGTTTTGCTGTACTAGATTCTGTGTATTTACTGAAAACCATAAAGTGTAAAAATAATTAAGTTATAGAAAGTACCCAGCAGCTGAACCTGGTATTGAACTCCCTTGAAATTGCATAGTTCCTCAAGCATTGTAATAAACACATAGTTTGATTATTGATCCTAAATGCAAAGACAAAATACAAAAGAACAAATACTTTTAAGTTATTCGTACTTTGATAAGAATGTTTTCTAAGCTTAAAATACTGCTCTGTCTTACATCTATGGAAATCGATAGATAACAACTTTGATATAGGCATCTGTTATTCTTCTGCTCATTAAGTAGAATTTCAGAAGAGTCCATTCAGATTAACAAATTTTCCCAGGCTGCAAATCAAATCATTACTTCCTGCTCAGAATGCCTCAGAGTAGCTCCACACTGACAACCATAATGAATAGGGAATAAAGCCACAAAAATTGCTATTTAGTAATTCTTAGGTCCCAGACATAGTAACAATGAACAGAAAAACAGGGGCACCCTCCAGAGGAGGAGGAATTGTATGCAATTGTGCCTCAGATGAGGAATGCAGAGCCATTAATGCAGTTTATTAGATGCTATTTTAATCTCTCACACCATGAAACACAAGAAGATGGTAAAAGAATCCAATAGTAACTGCCAAAACATCACGCTGATTTTCATTAAATTTGTTGAAAGGGGACTCAGCATGGAATTATTAAACTGCTTTCAAAGGCAAATGACTAAAATGGCTCATCTATTTATAGCCATCATTCTCAATCACTTTTTTTTTTATAGTGACACCTGCTAGTTCCTGCTATACTCAACGTTCTGTCAGCCTTTCCTCAAAAGCCCAATTTTTTTCACAGCCTTCTACCTTGGTGATGAAAGAAACTATCTTTCTCTAAAATTGGCAGTAAAGTGACTTAGAAATGGTTTTAAGAAAATAAAAATAAAGAAACCAAGTAAGATAACTGTCACCTTGTTGTGTCTAAAGATCTAAAACGATCATCAGTCCTTACAGGTTTGAAACTGATTTTGACATTTTAATGACCCAGATGCAAATTTGGATCTTCAATAGCAAATTTACAGGACGGTAGCTTATATATAAGAAAGAGACATCCTTCTAATATATATATATTAGAAATATATTTATATAAACTTTATTATAGTAGAATTCTGTGTTTCTTGGAGACATTTATAAAGAAAAAGACCATTTATTTTCCAGTGAACTTAATGGTAACAAAAATTTTAGATATCACTGTTTTTATCACAAAAATCTCAGCACACATGCATTTAAGTGATAGGGAAGGTGTCTGTTATAACAGCGCTATCTGGAAAAGGAAGTGTGTGCTGCTGTGGCAACTTAACATATCCAAAAAATTTGAGCGACAAGCAAAAGCATGACAGCACTATATACACTCCGAATGCTCTACTGTTATAGCATCTGTACTGTGAAAATAGTTTTGGAAATACCTAGTATTTTAGAATTACCCAAAGTTTGGTGACTAGCTTTCTATAGACATATAGGAAATTTCGTTCTCTTTACTTCATTCAAGGCATTCTTGATACACTAGAACGTAACAATAGTTATATTTTTATATAGCCTTTAGGCTACAAAGTAGTAGTCAATCAAATCATCAGCATTTTATTCTCTTCTCTTTCATCATCTATACATTCAAAATGTGTCCTCACCACATTAAAAATGTCCCTACATGAGATGCTTAAGATTTGGTCTGTGCTTATGAAGAAAAATTGACTTACCAGCTTGCCCAACAGATCAATCTGAGCTACTTCAGACCTTGAGATACATCACGTTATAAAGGAAAGTACTCCCTACAAAAGGAAGAAAAAAAGATGCATGCGTGTTTAAGCGTCAAGATCTCCAAGATCTTTAAAAAACTGGTAGATGATGGAAATATCTTGAGAACAGACAACTGCAAATCCTTTTCAGAACATGAAAGCATCCAAAGACGGATTCTATTTCAAAACAAACCATTTCTTTCATAATTTTGTGGTAAAAACCTACCTGAATACTCAGTGTTATTCATCTAACCTGCTGAAATTCATTTTAGCATTGTTCTGTCAATTAAAAAGACACTACAATTTTGTGTGATGAACCATTCATCAGATTAATTGTGCACAGTCAGGAGGGGCCATTTTGACCTTCCACCTTCCAGTCCTCACAGTCTGCTCAGAAAACAAACTCACCTAGGTAAAATTGTGCACATGCAGTATCTAGCCAATACATTTTGTCACTACTCATCATCCCTTCTTTTTGCTTGTTAATTCAACTTCTTAAACCCATTTAAGCATGCTCGTAACTTCATTCATTGGAGAAATTGCTCTCTTTTGATGTTTGTACATCTCAGTAGGATTTCTGAGGCTTCAAGGTGCAAACACAATTAAGCAAAAAAAAAAAAAAGTAGCAGCAGCCTACAAAAAAAAAAGAAGCCTTTGTAAGCCCTTGTTGCAAAGCAGTTGATAAACAGAAGCTTTCCAAACTCAACTTATGACAATACAGGTTTACAGTAACTTTTAGAGACACATTGCTCTGAAGCTTTATTGAAAAGAATTCAAGATTAGGCCTACTTGTAAACTGCATTACAGCACACAGTAACATGGAAGAAATAATAACTAACAGATTTCCCTCAAGAAGCAACTTGCAAAGAACAAACAAATTTGCAGAAGACTTGTGCCGATACTAGTTAGATTTGCATCTACAGAAGATAATGAGAATGCATCAATTTACCCCCACTGTGGATGAGATTCAGTTTATCTAAAATAAATACATAAATAAGAATAAATTGATGAAATTGAACATATTATATGTATCCACCCGGAACATCTGTAGTCACTGAGTTCTTGGATACATTCTTTTGAATTAACAGAACATGCTATCCCATGTGAAAAACCTGGCATACAAGAGTTTTCTTATCATTATTTGTCTATTTCTTTATCATGCTCATTATTTTGCTCAGAGATTCTTCCTGCCACTACATTTTAATGCATAATTGTCACTTTGTTACATATCAAAATGAGTTCATCCTCAGCCAAAGTTATAATTGCCATAAATTTGGAAACGAAACTCAATAAATTAATCTTGCCACCCAACAGTGCTATCAACCATATTAATATTCACCTGAAATTACACTTTTCCCTATAATTTGTCAAAGGATGAGGAAAGAACCTCTCTCAGACCGTATTCTCTGCAAAGGCCTTATGCTTACACTACAATGCTTTTATCTTGGCAACATCTCATTACTGTTTGTTAACTGCCTGTATGAGAGTACTAGAATCTGTCCAGACACCGTGGCAAGCATCACCAAGCAGTTTCCAAAATAAATCACTGGCTCAGTGAATGATAAAACTGATTACTCTTTGAGTTTGAAACAATTATTTAAGTTTCCAAATTTTACTTTGTTATAAAGTAGCAACATACCATCCGTTTAAAACCTAAGCATAAGAAGAAATGATTAATTGCAGTTCATACAGTTTTTGTTTGGATCCCATATCCTGATGCCTTTGGAAACCTTCTGAAGAAAATTTCACTGGCCTCGTTTATAGTGTATTTCTGGATTAAGCAAGGAAAGTCAGACTTTAGGATCTAATCACTACCTAAATTTGACATTTAAGTTTCAATAACATTTATATATGAATTCTTATAGGCATTGTTCTATCATGATAACAAGTGATTAAACAGTTGAGAGAAGTTGCTTTTCATATATTTTCTGAAATCCTCTCTTTGTGCTAACAAAATGCATAAATTATCCACAAACTAGGTCCAGCATAAGTGTTAATTACAGAAGTATGTCTCCATGACATCCCCAAATATGAGATTACGCAGGTAGGAACTGCATGGACCCGTTTCTGTGAATAATGGTAGCATATCAAAGGAAGAACTCAGAAACCCACTGAATTTACGATTATTATCAGTTAACGCTATCTAAGGATAAACATAAATGAAAACACATTAAAGACCAATTTTTAGTCAAATTACCTCATTTTCTTACAACTTATTGCTCAATATTCTGTATTAAATATATGTACTATCTGCAAATCCAGAAATATCTCCCCAGCTCGCTTTCAAAGACACAATAATGAGCCTGTGTTGAGGGCAAATCTTTATAGAATTGTAAGATGTCTACCTGAGAAGGAATGCAAATTCTTATTGCCACATACAGAGTTCAAGACTTTTTCCCTATTAAAAATATCTTTAACATTTTATGAATCAGAGCTCTCATGAGCTTTGCATTTAAATGTGTGTAAATGGCAATTAATAGCAGGCAACTGCTGAGTTTAAATTGATTACTGTGTCTCATTTCGTGATAGTCTCAAATTTATCTGTATAAGAACATAAGTTCTGTAAAAATAAATTGACTTTCTAAACAGCAAGATGTGAGGAACTTAAGCAGCTGGATGCTAGAGGCACATGCCAAATTCCCTGTGCTATAAATGTTGCAGCAGATTTTTTTTTCCCCATAAAGACTAGCATGTGTTTAAGTACAGAAACAGATCGTTATTTTTCACTTCCTTTTCGTGTACTGATGTTCAGATCAAAAGGTTTGTTATAAAGATATAGAAAGCTAAATCAGATCTCGGAGAAACTATGGTCCAGAAAGAAAACTATCATGCCTGAATATTTTGAAAAACACAGGGAAAAAAAGGTTATATAGTTGATTACTAATTTTTCATCCTATTCTATTCAAAAAGAATAAACCTAGTTTTCACAGCCACCATTTTTAGAGTCACATGGGTGTTCCTTCTCACTCTGCTTACCTCATTAATGATGAAAGCTGGAAACAACAGCTAAAAACTCAACTAACATAAATATTACCTTTTCTTACAGATCTCACTTGATTCACTCCCAACTGATTATTGTGTGCCAAAAGGATTAGTACTTACCAGGAAAATGGTCTTTAGATAAGAAACAGAGAAAAAGGTTCATTAAAAAAAAAAAAATTGCTTCTTGTTCCATGACAACAAGGTAGTCCAGATGTCTTGTAACTACTTGGAAACAGGGAGTGTGAACTACTTACTGTTTTGATCAAAACACAGCATGTAAAAGCAGTAGCCAGTAAGGAAAATTACATTTCTTCCATACAGTCCTCAATGAGTCCATACTGTCAGGATTTCGCTACTCAGCTCAGTATGAAGAAAAAAAAAAAAAAAGAAAAAAAAACCACCCACAACCAAAACTCAGGATTTAGCCCTAACAGTTGACACACTCATGCTCACTGAAATGAGCATAAAACATGTTATTTTTTAAGTGGTGTTATTGCAATAATGATAATCACTTTTTTATTTTCTCATATACATAATTAGATTGCAACTACTTAAATAAAAATTTAAGTTCTGCTTATTATGCTCCTATCCCTTTGAAAGCTTAAGTAGGATTAAACATACCCATTTTTCCTTCCCTGATTTTTGATACATATAGTTTATATAAAAGTCTGTCTTGTAGTTTTATTACGTCCTATAATAATTGTCACAACGCAACTCCAAAACTGCTACTATCAATGGTTTCTAATTATAACTTTCTTGCTAAGATGACAAAAAAAAAAAAGAGAAACATGAACTGAAGCATAGGTCCTCTATTTCTTTTTTAAAATGAGAAATAGGTCGTTGGAAAACAATCTGGTGAAACTTTACTTTCAGCTATACAGTTCAATTCCTTTTTAAAATATCTATCTGTAAAAGGTTCAACTTCTCACAGGGTATTAAACTCAGAATATTTAAAACAAGACAATCCATTATAAAAAAATATATAAAGGGGGAATATTACAATGCTCAAAAACTGAGGCAAAGATATTTAAAAAAAGGTGTGAAAAGAAACCACCGTTACCATGTCTGAATGAAACAAATGTTTACAGTGGTTGATCAAATGCATACACAAACTTCTTGATGAGGATACATTAGGAAAAAAATCAAACTGTTTTTCTGTCAATATTTTCAGAAGTATTGAAAGATCAAAACATCCTCAGAAACAAAATCTAAGGCTTACTTCTCAAACAAATGCCACCCCACTGAGCTAGCATGACATTCTTCTGCTCACATGAGATAGCAGCTTCTTAGAGATATTATCTCAGTTTTCATAGAAAGGAAGCATTAAAACAGGTACCAGAACAAAAAAGTAAACATAATTAGAAGGATTAGAAACTGCAACTGACCAAAATGATAATAATATGCAATGATAATTATCAATATCTCTCAAAAACCTTTCAGCTAAAACAAAATCTAGAAAGGCAGGTATCTGGCACCACTATAAGAAATTATTACATTACTTTAAAAGAAAGGCTAGTCTTTTCTTCTTCAGTTGTGGCCAATAGTAACAGTTATAGGAGTTGGGTAATTTCTGTTAAAATGACTATGTGTACACATTGCTGCTTCTGTGATGTAACTTCACATGATGAAACAAACATAACCAAGGATATATACATCTATCAATTTTACCATATTATGCAGGAAGAGTTTTGATAATCCACTGGAATAAAAGACTATACCCAGATTGCTTAAAGTTTTATTTTTACTAAACTTTTCTTCCCTTGTCATTTTCTCACTTTGCTCAGGTACACAGTAATTCAGATGTGTCTCAAAACCTGTTTATTTACTGTTTCCCATGCACACAGGTTATGTCAATGTCATGGTAAGGCCAGGTTCTGTGCTTACAGGAGATACAGTGGTACTTAATCCATCTGTAGTTTAAAAGCCTGGGAGCTCTCTCTTTCTGCATGATTTGTACATCTGACAAAGCATTAGTTAACAGCATTCTGCTTTTATCAGGAAAATCATCCACTTTTTTTATGCATACAAGAATGATTAGCCAGTAGAAAGCTGCTGTATCACATTATTTCTTAAGAATTTCATGTCAAGCAAAACAGAAGGTATGAAGTTTTTTACTTCAGTGTTGTGATTTTACCAGCTGATATCTTTCAATTAATCAACATGACATAAAAGGTTTTATGTTATTAAACTTAACCTTTAAACAGCAGGTATGTATGAGAATCATAAAGCTGGCATTCATGGCTGGACATCTTCACAGCAGGTTAACTTTTTGTGGTCTGGACTGTAAAGACAGAAAGGGGCTTTTGCGACATTGTTGGTACAACATGTGAGTTACAGTAAAGTACATTCGCTACTAAGAGAATATAGGAACAGCAACAAAAAAAAATTATGTTTATGTAACATTTATCCCTTCAAGTATAAAAATCCCATTCCAATTCTGACAAGTTAACATGTACAACTCAGAATTCAATTTCATAAAACAGAATTCATCTTGAATACAGATTAAAATTACAAAGAACCTTGGGCACGAATTAACATTTCATAGAGATACTCAAATCCAGAGCTGGCCTTTTTTTAATCCTCCATGGAAATAATTGCATTTTTGCAGAAGACCAGCTCCAAAGATTGTACTGTAAGAAGGAGGATTAAAAAAAAAAAATTAAAAGATAGAAAGTTGCTTTTTGTCATAAAACTAATATATATAAAAATAAAGCCATCAACAGCATGGAATATGGACTTACTTTGTGCAGGAAACAGTGAGTTCCTGGGAAATCATGTCATTTTTGCATAACAGGGTCAACACACACAATTTCCCAAAAGCAAACTGAGCATAGATTTTTCAAAAACTAAGTTTGGAAAGAAATGACAGTATCCAAATACAATCAGAGTAGCTACATAAGAAGTGCTACTTTCAAGAAATACAATTTACTACAAGATGACAAAAATAAATGTAAAGCAGTTAGAGGCTCACAGATCTCTATTGCCATATGGTATCACAGCATTAGATGAGCATAAAATAATAGCTACCTATTGTAAAGTTAATGGAGTAATTTATCTCTTTAAAATGAATTTTTAAGTCCCACATGAAATCATGCAAAAATTTCCAGGAGCTAAATACCTTAGCTAGCAGAAAGCCTCAGTTGCACTCGGCTTTACTATTGTTCTAGTGCTTATAAAGCATGTGTTTTCAAAGCACTGCAGTCTCAACAAATTACCAGAATCATAAATGCCAGACAATGGAAATTTTTATTAAGCCTACCTAACAAAATTTTAAGTCTCAAACAGTCAATTGAAATGTCATTTTAACAGGACTGCATTTCTTGAAGGGGGAAGGAATATAGCTTTAATACAACATTACAGAGGTAGAATAGATAATGAAGTTGAACGGTGCACTCCTGTAATTGAAAAGCAATACACAGTGAACCTGGGACACTCCCCAAGGCATAACACACCAGCCTGATGGAGTACTTATTCTCAGGTGGAAAGGGTATTTCATTTTCATTCAGCACCTTTAGTTTTGCTTCAAATGTGATCTTCAGAGGAAATCGGGTGACAGCTTTTTTTTAGCAGGCCCTTCTCTGGGTTCCCTAATTTCCCATAACCAAAAGTGGCTCTGGAGCAGGGAGAGAAAGAAAAAAAACATTCCTCCTTTGCATATTCCAGAAACAAGCCTAGCCATGCCATACACAGGTATAAGACCTCAGCTATTTATCCTTCCCACAATGTTACCTTCGTTGTTAGATCCATTTCAGCTACAAATAATCTAGTTGCCTGCAAATAATTTCTCTGCTATTCTGACCACTTTCTTCTTGACAATCACATTTCAAACATCAAACCTTACTAGTAAATTGGCTGGTAGTAAGTATGCACACAGTAAATAAAATATAAAGCATAAGCGAATATTTATTTCTGTATCATAATTGACATTTTCCAAACCAGTACTCTTATAATCATAAATTTATTGTTTTTATTTTCTCACCTATTAGACCAAAGTGTTTTGTTGTGTCTTTTCCAATTAAAATTTTTTTGTGTAAGAACAGGAAACAGTCTAAGCATTCAATATAACACTAAGAAAATGTTTAAACAGAAGCAAAAGATGGGAAACTTGTCACTGCCAACTGTAACCAGTTTTTTTATTTTTCATAGTATAACTGGCTACTTTAAGCAATGAAAACATCTACAATCTATTTGAAGACAGAGACATCATACAAAAGACCGAGGTGGAATCTCTGCATTGTAAGTTTACAATCTAAATTAAAACTTTTGGTCAGTAACCCAGAATTACACAAAATAACCTGGCAAGTCTTAGCTTTTCAATTAACTGGGGCACATGGTGTGCACTAGTCTTAATATGGCTCCAAAATGGTTCTATTAATGCTTGACTACGAAAGCTATAATTCTGACAATATATTAAAAATGATTTAGCCTTTAAATAGAAGCCACTTAACTGCTTACGCAAGATATGCTTACAGAGAGAACGGAGCTAGAAGCAACCCAGTTACTAAATCACTCAAAATACTATAGATTTTCTCTTCTCCTCGGTTTTAATACTGTTTCACATGCATTTACAACTTAAAAAATAAAGAGTTGAAGTTACAGAACAGTTATTTTTATTAAAACATGGATTTTACTAACACAAAAAAAGTAGTAACAACACTAAAAAACCTTAGTGTTTTCAGAATTGTATTTACTCCCATTTTGCACAGGCACATTTCAAACTCAGAATGATTAAAATCTTCCCACATCGGCACAGGAAAAACCTTTAAAAAAAAAAACCAACAACGCTCGGCATTCTATTTCTCCATTAGCAATAAAGCTGAAATTCCAAATGACAATCTTTTATGTTTCGCCTACGTTCTCTACTATTTAGCACCATTCCTACACACTTGCATTCTTTCAGATTCAGTATTTAATACAATCCAAACACTGCTACTAAAATCATGTCACTTTTTTTTTGTTTTTTTGTCACTTGATTTAATGAAAAACAGGAAGGAAGCAAGTCCAGTTTTTTCCTGCCTTCTTTTTTGGGTGTTTTTTTTCTCCAGTCTCATTTCATCCTCTGTCCTTCTAAGGCTGAGTCTTATATTAAGCTATTCTACATCTCTAGAATATTTTCTCACTAGAGGTTCTTCTTTCTCCTTTAAAAACCTTTAGCAGCCTTTGCTCTGTTTCTGATAATTTCTTCTGACACATTTTATCCCCTATTTATTTGCAAAAGAAAGAGTTTAGCATGTTTCTTGATTTAATCAAGCACTCTAAAAATCAGAGTTCTGCAAAACTATGTTCTGCATTTTCAGACTTTAACGCCATTAGTAATTCAGGAGTATCCTCTACAGCACTTCTGTTCCTAATGTTGCTTAATTCAAATCAGGCTGCTAGCTCCATGAAGTGATATCTAAAACGTTATTTTCCATTACACAAAAAAAAAGAGGTGTTGAGAGTATTTTCAAATACTCATTATAGTTTTATTATATCACGCAAGGTAACTTTAGTTATGGCAGCGTTAGTTTTTCTAACTAAAGTAAATAAAGTCAACTAATATAAAGTCAACCAAAAACAATGAAAAAACTTGTTTTAATGCTAAAGCAATCTTACCAGAGAATTGCTCAGAGAGGAAATACAAAGCTTTACGAATTTCTGAGCAGCTGGGATCCCTGTTTCAATTATCTGAATTTCTAGATGGTGCTCTCTGGAAAAGATCTTAGCATCAAAAAAACCTTTATTAGGACTGATGCACATGTTTGATAGTGATCAGTCTTACCATGCCCCTCACAGTTAGATAACTCAGGTGTTTATTCCACAGTTCCCTGAAGGCAGACATCCAGCAGTGAGAGATGCAACACTTGAATACATTAAGACAAAGCTTTCAGCATTGATGAAAATGTAAAATTGTGTGTTATCAAAATAAGAACAGGTACATACAAATGACATCATGTAAGAAATTAAACTTTAAGAGATAATATAATACAAAAGTGGTTTTATCGTTCAGTTTATAGGGCTTTCTAAAAGTAAAGAGATGAAATAGTTTTAAATTAGGTATAACACCTTATAAATGCTTTTAATATTTACTATCTAAAACATATATAAAGTTACTACTGGATTCTGGTGGGTTTTGTGGGTTGGTTTTTTGGGTTTCGGTTTTGTTTTTTTTTTTCTCCATTTCCTATAAGTTTCAGGCTATCAAGCATAGAGAGGAAGGATTCAGGTTTGATTTTTTTCCTTTACTGTTTCCATAGAAAAGGAATTATGGAAGATACTGTAAAAGACAAGTGAGAGACTTATTCCCTTCCAAAACCATTAATATCTCCTAAAACATCAGCTACATGTAAAACAAATGCACACCTTCAGACTACTAACGCATCTTCATATTGTGTTATGTAGGCTTGACAGACATTTAGACATATAAATAAAATGTATCCACGTCATTGAAACAAAAATAACCTTATGGATTTAAATGTTTTAACACTTTCTAAAGAGTTTATTTTACTTTTCTTTAATGCAAGTAATTTTACTAATCAATGTCCGTACATTTCAGGTGCATGGAAATTGAAAGATTAGGTAAATGACAGAATCAGCAGCACACTATACTGATGTATTTGTGGCCGTAAAAGACTATATTTAATTAAGTCCTCTTTAGGAGTACTGCTTACTATGAATAGCTTAATGGCAGTCTACCAGCAGTTTACATGATTGCAGTTTCATAGTGGATTAAAACCTGCCAACTTCAGCTTCTTTTAGGGTTCATACTTACAGAAACTTTCCTCATATCCATGGTAGATTTTAATAACTGGATTAATATTTAGTTTCTGAAAACACGGTGGAGAGAACTGTCTTTATAAATAGCTCCAAAATAGACACAGACATAAAAAGCATGCATGTTTCCATAGACACAGGTGTGATGCATTAAACAGTCACAAATCCATTCTCTTTTTACAGATGACCTCCAGTTATAAGCTAGACTATAATTACCTAACTTGCTCTGTAAGCTAGTGGATGCCAGCATGCTCATGACACATCCAGGAAGGATGTGATTTGTTTTCAGAAGGCAATATGATGCACGAGAAGTTTGCAGCAGATGAAACCTAGGAGTATTGGCAAAAGAAAACATGCAGACTTTGCAGTCTTATCCAAAAGAGGTCTTCAATGTGGTTCACTTTATGAATAATCCTATTCATTTCAATAGCCTATGGGCTTAGCATTCTGTTGGGGCCACAAAATTCATACGAAGAGCTCCTTTTACTAGAGTAGTTCATTTAAACTGGAGAAGTGAGGTAACTTTTGAGGTACAAAAGTCCTTCTTAGTGTGACCAACCTAGAAAAATATTTTTTAAACATCACCTGAAGAAGGGTTCAAGCTCCCAAAAGCTTTTGTTCTGTCTCCCCATCTCCTCCCACACATACGTCGTTCTAACAAAAATCATTTTTCTCTTCTTACAAACATGGCCCCACATATAATCTCAGACAAGCATAACTACAACAATACAGATACTATTTGCTGACTGAAGGCCCTGCAGCACAAACCTCCACAGCTGTTATAAGACTCATCCTTACAATTTACATTATTTGGCTGAAAACAAGAAATAACACTTCCATGAGTCATCCTCAAAGGCTATCAGCCTATATAGGGTTTTTGTGATTTAGCCCCAGCTGGTAAGTACGTACCACATAGCTGCTCACTCACCCCAGGAGAATGGGGGGGAAAAAACCTTATGGTTTGAGATAAAGACAGTCCAACAGGACAACAACAATGATGTATATAAAACAAGTGATGCACAAATGCAACTGCTCACCACATGTGGAAGAAAAAAAAAAAAAAACACACACTCTGATGCCCAGTCTGTTTCTGAGCAGGGATCCTGCCTCATGGCTTGGCTTCCCAGTTATATACTGGGCATGACATCACATGGCAGGGAATATCCCCCTGGCCAGCCCGGGCCAGCTGCCCTGGCTGTGCTCTTCCAGCTTCTTCTGCACCTGGCAGGGCCTGGGAAGCTGAAAAGTCCTTGACTTGGTGTAGGGACTACAACTACCCAGCAACAACTGAAAACATCCGTGTGTGGTCAACATTATCCTCATACCAAATCCAAATTGCAACATATACCAGCTACTGGAAAGAACATTAACTCTTGTCCTGGTTTCAGCTGGGATAGAGTTAAATATTTTCTTATGAAATAAAATATTTTCTTATATAAGAATGTGTAAGAGAGAACTTGATTCTTATTTTTTAAACAAAACACACTAGGATCATGTTTGAAGTAGATATGCTGAATTAAAAAGGAAATTTACAGAATATTTTGATATATCACAAAGTAATTTTGCATAATATTATTTTAATTACATTTTGCATTATTTGCTCCAGTGACCTTTCAAAAACACAAGAATAATCTTTTATTAATTTCTTTTTGCATATGCAAACCAATAATGACAGGGTGAAATAAAGTTTGGAAATATTACTGCTCATTCTTTATGTATTCATTCCTTCACTAAATAATGTAATAAAGAATAATTTATCAATGAGGAGTACTAACATATATACTTATATTAAACTTATTATTAGTTTATTTCTTTACTGACATTGAGTTTTAAAAGTTATTTTCTTCAAAAATATTATTGGTGCAACACTGAACATCATATACAGATCTGAGATGATGATAATACCAATAAAATTGTCCACTGTATAGAATAGAATAGGTTTATGGCCAGATGTGGTGGGTTTGACCTTGGCTAGATGCCAGGTGCCCACCAAGCCACCCTTCTCTCTCCTGTACAGGTGAGGAGTGAAGTCAAAAATGTAACAAAAGGCTCACAAGTTGACATAAGGATAGGGAGACCACTCATCAATTACCATCATGGGCAAAACAGAGTCAACTGGGGAAAATTCATTTAATTTACTACCAATCAAATCAAACTCGTGTAATGGGAAATAAAACCAAGTCTTAAAAAACACCTTGCCCCCATCCCTCCCTTCTTCCCAGGCTCAACTTCACTCCCGGTTTCTTTACCTCCTCCCGCCCCAGCGGCGCAGGGGGATGGGGAATGGAGGTTGCGGTCAGTTCATCACACATTGCCTCTGCCACTCCTTCCTCCTCAGGGGGAGGGCTCCTGACACTCTGCCCCTGCTCCAGCGTGGGGTCCCTCTCATGAGAGACAGTCTTCCATGAACTTCTCCAATGTGAGTCCTTCCCACAGGCTGCAGCTCTTCACAAACTGCTCCAATTTCCATCCCTTCCACAGAGTGCAGTCCTTCAGGACTAGACTGCTTCAGCATGGGTACCCCACAGGGCCACAGGGTGGCCAGCAAGCCTGCTCCAGAGTGGGCTTCTCTCTCCATGGGGCCACAGGTCCTGCAAGGAGCTTGCTTCAACACAGGCTCCCCACAGGGTCACAGCCTCCTTCTGGCATCCAACCTGCTCCAGCATGGGGTCCTCCATGGGCTGCAGGTGGATATCTGCTCCACCATCATCCTCCAGGGGCTGCAGGGGCACAGCCTGCCTCATCATGGTCTTCTTCATGGGCTGCAGGGGAATCTCTGCTCCAGTATCTGGACCATCTCCTCCCCCTCCTTCTTCACTGACCTTGGTGTCTGTAGGGGTGTTCCTCTCACATAGTCTCACTCCTCTCTTCTCACTGCTGTTATGCAGCAGTTTTTTCCCCACCTTCTTAACTCTGTCATCCCAGAGGTGCTACCACCATGGCTAATGGGCTCAGCATTGGCCAGCAGCGGGTCTGTCATTGGCATTGGCCATCTGGCATTGGCTCTGTCAGACACAGAGAAAGCCTCTAGCAGCTTCTCACAGAAGCCACCCCTGTGTACCCCCCACTACCAAAAACTGGCCCAGTACACCAGACATTTCATTTTTAAGCAGCTGTTCAAAATAAGAATACAAGTAAGTTGTCTGTTAAAGGTTTGAGATACAAAAAAGTACTAGAATTTGTCACGCTGAGAAAATCCAATCAATAATAAGATATGATACAAGGAAGTGATTCATTGTTTCTCATGCAGTAAAATAATTTTCCTGATTAAGAAATTAGTAATCTGAAACTGCCATATTCAAAGTTACTCAAAAAGGAAGACAATCTTTCAGTTTGTTGGCTGGCAAACAGGTATGACAGCAAGAAGTGAAAGAAAAATGCATTTCAAACTATAATTTATTATTTTTTCCCAAAAAAAAGCGAAGGTATTCGTCATCATTCTAAAATTATTTTGTTTCTTACTTTCACAGTAACAATCAAAATCTCAAAGCAGAAATCTGTTTCCTTCCTGGAAAACATGTACATTAAGATACACAGTTTTCGTGATGAAGATCTGAATATTGACATATTTTAAGAAAAGAAATAGCAAGTGCTGCAGCTAGAGTATGCATTTGGACTCCAACTGATATTTGATTCAAATTACCAGAGCTATCTTTACTTTTCCGATCAAAATTTCAGTACTGCTATGTATTAGAATAACTGGACAAATAACCTCACAACAGCTACCCAAGGCAGACATCATTTCAGACAGTAGGCAGCTGAGAGATTAAAAAAAAATCTTCGATTTCCGCAGGATGGCCTACTCTGCCCTGCTACACAGCTTCCTATTGCTTTCAGGAGAATAAGAGTTGGGCCTCACAGGACCAGAACCAATGGCTCCTCCCCATAAAGCCTTCCCTAGAAACTTGAGTTTCACATAACATACACAGTCATGATTCACCCAAGTTTCCATTATTTCCTTCAGATGTACCAATGGCTTCTTGTGATTCCTCACAACTAGTAATCTACTCACTATTACTTTTCCATATTTGCTATCCAGGACTGCTGCTGATAGTGCAGACCATAAAGATGCTTAATGCATTTTAGTCATCCAGAACATGAAAACAGTTTTTAAGTGTTAGAAATAAAGATAATTCCATATTGAGGGGGATGGTGAGGCAATCTGTACGGATTAAAAGGAGATACATGAAAAGACTGCAGAATGGACACAAGTAACGTGCTTTGTTGAATGCAATGCCTTGCCAGAAGGTGCAACTACGAAAGGGCAATGGTGCATTCTAAATACAATGTAATTGTTAGGAAGAGGACCTTATAATCACACTGTTCTAAAAACCTGATTAGCGTGCAACAGTTGTAAAGAAACAAAACAAAGAATACTACAATAAATGAAAAAAATACTTTTTAAAAGTACTTTGCAGTTTCATACATTTTACAAGATATTGTTTTCACAGATATTGTGTAGACAACAAAAAGAGTCTTGAATATTCTTCAAGAATAATTTTTTTTTGTTCATCTGAGTTAAGATGACAAGAATTTGGACCCACCGACACTTTTTTTTTATTCAATAGTTTAAAAACAATAGAGGAATAACAGTAATCTGGGAAAATTTTTTACCGTGGCAACTGCTGTTCTTTCTGTTGTTGACAAGACAGATGCTGGTTTCTGTAGTTTTTCAGTATTTTCTTTGAACCAAAAATTCTAGAGCACAGAGAAATGTTAGTCTTTTGAAAATAATTCATTTTAAATTGTCTTCTGTAGTATTAATTTATAAGAATCCTGTTAACATTAGAAATAATGGATCTAAAGTCAATTTCAGAGTATGTTGCTGGTTTCACATAGTCTCTACATATCAAGCAAGTTCTGCGTAGTATTTCAAAATTAAGAGCACAAGTTATATTAATACAACATTAAACAATAAAACTCTTGAAAATTAAACAACCATAGTTATTCCAGAAACAGCAACTTAGTCATATTTATTAACTTGCATATTTTATAGAGAACATTCATGTAAAAGTTACAAAAGTAAGCTCCTACTACAAGAATCAGAAGAGGTCAAAAAACCCTTGAAGACAAAAAACCCTCAAATTTCATTTTAACGTTTGTACCTTCACTTTAAAAATTATTTAATTTTATACTAACAATATAAAAATGATTTATCTGAATTTCTGTGATAGAACACAGAAAACATTTATTGCCAGCTATAATATGCTTTCATCATACTTTGTAGCAGCGTACAACACAGGCATTTTAAAACATGCACCCCAAACTGTCATTTCTACTGCGTCTAACATCAGAAATGTATTTGATTCCAGTTTCCTGCATGCAATTCAAGGAAACATATAAGAACATGTATAAGTCCCATTGACTTTAAAGTCTATTTGTGTTATTACAGCGTGTGGCTTAAACTACAAAAGAAAAATCGCGGAAGATGCATGCATTGAGATGCCAGTGTATCACCATTACTTGGGAAAAGAAGCCGGCAGGCACTCAATTGTATGTGCATTCTCACATCTCAACTTCAGTCTTAAGTAAATATGAGCTTAACCGAACTGAATCAGGGTGTTAAAGCACCTTTAACCGTCTGCCCGTATACTTAGGTGACAACAGTAACACTGCAGGGCTTCCAATATCGAGTGCCACATGCATGGTATTTGTCACAAGAATTGGTATGTGACATTAAAAGTTGCTCCTAAACAGACACAAACACCCCCTACTCCCAAAAAAAACAGCCCACCACACACAAAAAACACAGACACATACCCCCCACAAAACAAAAACCACCACACAGAAAAGCCCACAAACAACCAAAATCACAAAACAGGAAAAAAACCAAACAACCCAGGACAAAAAGAAGCCCTGGGATTCAGGAGAGAGAAGTCTAAGCAATTGGCTACAGCCATGAGTCTACAAACTCCAAAGTTCTTTCCAAAAAGCAAGAATCCGTGATGTTATACAGGCCTGCAAACATGAAGTACCTTCAGTGTACTGTTCTGCCCTTTATTAAACAAGTGTCATCTCTAAATGTATCTACAATTAATGCCATGATAATGTAAGTGAGCAGTTTAGTTTGGCTGATTAACACCTGGGAGAACTCACTTGTTTCCATTTTTCCTTCACTCATAAAAGTCTATCCCAGCAGCTAATCTACTTGGCAAAATACATCCTTTTGCCTCTTAGGAGGTTTCTCAGATGGTCACATAATATATATTTGCTAACAAAGAACCTGAGAGAGAATGAATTGTAGAACACCTTAACCATCTGACAATTGAGGCAAGCAGTAATTTTGTAATTTAATTCCTCAGCTAAATTTTACATCTTTATTTAAATAAAAATCATGAAATGTATCTTTCCTTCTACAAAATGTTATGAAGTCAAATGTACAGAAAAGGGAGGAGTACATTTAAAAACTGATTTTATTGTAAAAAAAAAAGGTACTTGAATGAATAACAGAGCATTTATAAACACTGTAAGCAGAAAGCAGTACCAAGGATTCTGTAAAACTGAAAGTATGGCATAAGATTACCGACTCGAATCAGAAAATGTTGTATTACATTTTATCATTACTGGTGTAGTTGAGAACATCATAATTATTTTCTAAAAATGGAGGTGGGATTGTCACCTAGTGAACTTTCTCTTTGAGTAGGTGTGTGGAAGTGAATTTCTGTAATATCGAAGGGGGTCTCTAGATGCATCTTCTGGCTGCAAAATCGTTTGCTCTTGACCAAGAACTTTTCAAAGAAAAGTCTGGGTGATAATGCTGTTGACATGGTGTATTCTGCAAGACTGGTAAACTTGGCTTAGTTTCTTCTCTTAAAATTACTGTATGAGAAACACATTGAATCGTGTGCCAGGCTATTTGTAGCCATACTTTAAAACTGTAGAAAGGTTATTCTATGTTAAAATCTAAATGCCCGATTTATTATAGGGAATCTGTAACAGGAGATGATGAAATTTAATAGAGACCTAAAGAAGACTTAAATGCTAATCATAAAACTGCACTGTAAAGGGAACTAAACTTTATTGTGACTCTTTTTCTAACTTCAGCACCAGAACAAAAATTACAGCCTAACAGACTGGAGCCTTTTAGGTGAAGTAAAAGGATCTTAGCTGCTAGACCTAGAGGTCAATATTCCAACAAGGGATATTTTGTTACACGTGCAAGCGTACGAAAGCTAGTAAACAGTTATACTGCAGTACCACGGGGAGCTGAATTACTAACACAAAGAACGACTCATTCAAGAATGTCTACGCTGTGGGATACACGTTTGTCTACACTTTAGGGTCAAAGCACATTACTTACCTGCACACTGGTTCCTCATCCTGATGTGACCAGGCACAAGCCATCATCAAGATTTCTATGGATGGAAAAGAGGGATGAAAGGGAGCAATGGTCATGTTTTTAATGATCAGAGAATGAGACCCGCTCAGACATGAGCAGTGAAGCATAAACATAGTCCCTAAACAATAAAGCATTTACTGATTCAGTGTGGCAAACAAAGGGACAAACACACACTTCAATCTCCAGATTTACTCTTCTATAGCAGCTTAATCTTTGTAGGAATGGAATTTTCATTTTCATGTTGAGGTTAAAATTTGTGCTAGTTTTACAGCTCTTCTTACTGCTAAAGAGGAGACAGGAGGTTATTGTAAATATATATGATGCTCTAGGTTTTTAAAAATTGTTAATTATTGTGATCTTTATCTTACCTTCCTAACTTACCTGCTTGCTAATTACATTTCTCACATTTTAGCATGTTAAACTATGTCTTTGTATTCTGTACTCGAATCAAATTACAAGTATTCAAATAGCAGCAATGATGAACGAGCATGATTTTCCTCAAAGTTAGGGGAGAAGGACTAACAATTTAACTTTGTATATTTCAAAAACAATAGGCTGTTCATCTGTGAAAATAGCATACGATAATACATTTTGCTTTCAGCTGTGATTTAACATAAGCATGGAACTCTGGCAATGGAACTTTACAATGCCTAGAATTAATCATGTTCTTAAATGCTTCCCTTCAGTAGATGATGATTTAGACAGAACCAGGTTGCAATATAAAACTCTATGACACATTAAGCAAGTAGTCAATAATGTATTTTAAAGGGATTTTTATTCTGAAGTAGAGATAGGGAAGTTGTGAAAAAAAAACAGAAAGGCTACGCAACAAAAATATAAGTAGGATAGCTGAAGAGCTTCAGACTTGTTATTCAAAAAACAACTAGTAAAATGTCTAATTCACCACCTTTTTTTTTTTAGCTATTTCTTCTCTAACATTTACGTAACTTCATCATCATAAGTTGTCCTTTTAACTGCACAGAAAAACCCAGATTTAATGCCATTGTGAGTAAAGTATGTTCTGCTTTATATAACAAAATTGTCAAAACCGATTGAGTTTGCCTTTAAACCCATCATATTTCTACAAAAAAAGGCAAAAATCTAAATTCCAGAACAAAAGCGTAGACATGTTTATCTGGATGTAGTCAGCATGTAGCTCTCTTTCCGTTGGTTAGTTCTCTTTTTCACTAAATAGAAATAATTCTTAAAAATATTACTTATTTGGAAAAAATAAAATAACTTCTAAAATTCTCAGGCATTTTTTATCTTCTTTATTTTCTTTTTAAAGATGTATTTTTAGTTACCTGATAATCAGCAGAGTCAGGAGTACAAAAATCTTCCAAAAAAAGGTAAACATAGAGGAGCTGAAAATCCAAATGCTACTGTCCTTACACATACCAAATATATATTATTTAACACTTTCATTTTCAATATTATGGGGAGTTTCACCATTGGGATACAATGACCATTTAAGTGCTGAATCAGGTCTTTCATGTTAGAGGTGAAAAGGCTTTTTTGCTTTAGAGAATTCAGTTACACTAAGCATCATTGGTCCAAGCCAAATATGGATTGCCCTCTTTCTCTTTATGGCCTGAAAAGGTAAATTTTTTTTTTATTTTTTTTTTTTGGTGGTAGAGAGGAAACTACTATACAGACTCACATAACAATGGAGTTTTGTTTTTTACTAAAGTAAGCTTATACAAGAGAAAGGTAATAAAACATTTGGACTGATAGCAAGGAAGCAAATTGTACTGAGTAATCTCTGACGACAGCATTCAGTATTTAGAATTGAGGCACCTAATGTGATGCACAGCGATGTTCAACAGAAGAGGACAAGCATAAGGCTTCCAGGTGTATTTTAAAGGCTTGCTAGTAAAGAGTTGACAGGCGAGCTGAAAAGCTATTTCAAAATTAATATCTATCAACAGCAAAGGAGAGAGGAGTTTACAGGATCACGAAGTTAAGACTGTATCCTGAGCAGCACTGGTAAATATAGAAAGAGCAAGTATTGCTTTCTGAGTAATGTCCTCAACATAATTCAGAAGGCTCAGTCAAAGACTTAAGCACATGTTAACAATGTATCTTGAGTCGCTGTAATTAATATCAGCACACACACCTCCAAGAAGTCTCAAAACATTCACCCCAAAGTATGGTGGAGTATGGACCAATAAAATAAAAAATTTTTAAAAAAATCTTCTGACCAGTTTAAGTTAATGGCTCCAGCTCATTCCATTTCAGCTCCAGTTCAGCATGAAACATGTAAAGGTGCTAAGAGCAATACCTCCGTTTCTCACTGATCAGGGTCTGAGATAGGTTGTGTGATGAGATCTGAGGATGACATTGTGGTGCTATTCAGAAAGCATTTCTGAATATTTGCCTTTTCAAGGCAGGGTATAAATGGCAGATAAAACAGTGGCAGGACACATATAATTTTCATAGGTGGCACAGGCAACGGGCCTGCAAGTCAGTGGATAAAACACAACCACTACCTTTGTCAAGCAGAGCAAAAAGTGATCTTCAAGGACACCACTGAGTTGCAGATGACTTGCATGACATATGACCACTTGAGGACAAAACAAGAGAAGCAAATGCAAAACAGCTACAGAGGGCACCCAGTCTCTGTTCAAAATGACTGGTCACACCAAATGACCAAAAAGAACTGGTATACCACCAAGTACCAGTAACATGATGTAATCACTCACGAAAGAGCACACATGTGAATGTGTCTTTTAGAGATGCATCACACCACTTGTCCTTCCATCCACTAATAAACTGGTGTGAGATACAATCTTGCCAGTAGAATGAATCTTGCATCAGGAATGGCGTGGCCAGCAGGAGTAGGGAAGTGATTGTTCCCCTGTACTCGGCTCTGGTGAGGCCGCACCTCGAGTACTGTGTCCAGATTTGGGCCCCTCAACACAAGAAGGACTTTGAGCTGCTGGAGCGTGTCCAGGGGAGGGCAACGAAACTGGTGAAGGGACTTGAAAACAAAACTTATGAGGTGCAGCTGAGGGAACTGGGGCTGTTTAGCCTGGAGAAGAGGAGGCTGAGGGGAGACCTGATCGCTCTCTACAACTACGTGAAAGGAAGTTGTAGTGAGGAGGGTCTTGGTCTCTTCTCCCAAGTAGCAAGCGACAGGACAAGAGGGAATGGCCTCAAGCTGCGTCAGGGGAGGTTTAGGTTGGAGATTAGGAAAAACTTCTTCACGGAAAGAGTAGTGAGGCATTGGAACAGACTGCCCAGAGAGGTGGTTGAATCACTGTCCTTGGAGACATTCAAAAAATGTGTAGACATGGCACTCCAGGACATGGTCTTGTAGGCATGGTGGTGTTAGGTGGATGGTTGGACCTGATGATCTCAGAGGTCCTTTCTAATCTTAGTGATTCTATGATCCTATGAAATCATATTTCGCTATTTACATATTCACTTATGTAAAATCATGCTTTCCATATTAAGGTTGAATCTTTGGTATTTTGTTGATAGTTAGCTATAAAGTTTGTATTTTAGAGAAGTAGCCTTATTTAATAATAGCCCTAAATAGGAAAAGAAGAAATCCAGTATCAACAAATGCTATTTGTATTGCTTCTTCCTTAGACAGCAAGCCTATAAATGAGGTAGGCCAAACAGACTATTACAAATCAGTTTGCATACATAAACTGTTCTTATTTCCTAGATACACAAAATAATGGTGAGTTGGAAACCATATCTGCATTCCTTTGGCCAAAATCCAATATGTACATTTCATCTAATCCTTAGAGTATTTTCATTTCAAATTAATTTCATGTTTACCGTATTTCCAATTACAAGAATAATTGCTAATGTCTTAGAATACCAGTCTTACTAATATCAGGTTATGCACCCTGAATACCATAAGTATTTCAATTAATTGCAAACATGGTAGTTTTTCTAGCTTGCAGTATTGAGTAAATTGAACAGCACTTTAACCAAACAGGATCTTTTTCTTTCCCGATGTTTTGTAGGACTCAAGAGCTGTGCGTGATTCATTATAAATGTCAGGAGTTGGTGTGACTGATTTCTCAGATGGATATGTCTCGTGAAGCACAAGGAGGAAAAAATGTGCCAATGGAAGCCTACAGCACATTCAGAAACTACATAAACAGAAAGTGCTTACATCAGTACATTTACGGTACGCTTTCTTTTTTTAATGTAATGCAGACACAGTGACAGCTACCAGCTTAAATCTTTCTGGTCACATAGGAGTGATTGTCAACCATGTATTAACAGCAAGCATTAATACCACTTGGTTGTGCAAAATACTTTGTATGTATGTGCACAAATACATAGCTTTATGAATAGCTAACAGTATGCAAAATTTTTATCCAGTCAACCCATACATTAGTGGTATGCTACAGACATCTTCAAAGACTTGTCTACCTTTGAAAAATTATGGCTTCCATTTGCAATTTACATCACTGCTGTCTCCATATTTTGTGCATATTAAATACAATATTGCAGAAATCAAACAATTGTTATACTCAGATTCTAAAATACTACAAGCCAGCTAGTACACACAGCGAAACATTAAAGGGAGAAAGAATGGAAAATTTATTGTAAACATATTTTACGAGGGGAAAAAATTAGCTTTGTGAACAAAGGTTGTGTGATGCCAGTTGGCCTCTGTGCCTGAGAATTATCATTGGTATAGAGCACAATCCTTGGTCAAATGAATTTACTATAGCTATATGTAAACTAAGCAAAAATAAATCTCACTAAAAGCCAACGTATTCCTAAGTCACGTGACTGTTAAAGTCCTATTCAAAACACATTACAAGAGCTAATATTCCTCCATGAAATAAATTCTCAGTCACCAATACAAACAAATTTACTTGTGCTCACCATCACAGAAAAAAGCAGGTGAAACAATTTAGGTATGCACACATGGGTTTAGACTGTTTCAACTGAATATTTAACCTTGCTTTTTTTCCCCCCCCCTCATTAATGTTATTTNAGCTATAAGCTATTCAAAGTCTGGTTCTATATAACATAACTACAACATGGATTATTTTGGAATTTAAAAATTAAAATCAAAAAGTAAATAAAAAATAAAAAAAATCATACAGCATGTTTTAGTTGAATAGAAATTGTGAGAAAATAACAAGCTGCCCTGATAACCCAAACTAGTAACTTTCTGAAGAGAAACTTCTTGAAAGTGTTTAAAAAAAGCCAGACCTATGCTTATCCAGCTATAACTTCAGAACAAATTATTATTGAGTAAGAATAAAAAAAAACCTCAGAAAGATAATCTAATTCATAGAGACAAAATTAGTTTTTGTCTTAAAAACTGGGGCAAATTTCTTACGCTGCTGAAGATTAATACAGATCAGGGAAAAATAGGCCTTTGGAAAATTAGAAAGAAAGAGAGATGAGAATGAAAGGTTTATTCTAAGCTATACTCCAGCATGTACCTATTACTAGCTTTATATGTCCTGAGTATCTCCTGATAATCTTAAAAAACAAACAAACAAAAAAAAAATCACTTTTCACATATAGTTGTAGTGAAAATGTCACCCTAGATCACTGACAACTGAAATACATCAGCATAGCCACACACACACAATATATATAAAAATTAAAAATACTTTTAAATATTTTTTTGTGCTTCAGAAAGGGAGTAAAGACCTCAGACATGATGAAATCCAGCATGTGACCTACATTTCAGTGAAAGTCTACTTTGAACATGCAACAGCACCCACTATAATTGCATACACTGTACACATTACATTGGTTCACGTACTCAGAAAAGATTTCACTTATTTTTGCCATCATGCTTTCAGAGCATTACCTGAACGAAATTTATAAACACTGAAATCCCTGCAAAACATTCTCCATGCATTGCATGTGGAATAACACAAGATTCAAATTTCTCATTTTCATGAGAGTTTTCCAGCACATACATGAACGCACATCTTTGGTCCACAAATACTTTTATGTCTGAAGCGTATTCTTATAGATCTCAAACATCAAGAGTTCAATGAAAGCACACAGTAGAAATTAATGAAGCAGTCACAGAACAGTGCAATTATTTATTGACAGTTGTCTTACTACCGTATTATTCAGGTTATGAGAATACATAATAGTAAAGAAAGAAAAATACATACGGGTTACTTTAGATTGGTTTCCCTCTTCTGAAATTGACTTTTCATTTCATATTGCCCAGGTCCTT
>VWZZ01000008.1:62679-92914 GCA_013399095.1 Psophia crepitans
AGAGAAGGTAACTCATGTCATAACTGTCCACACATATAGGTAAGAAAAAATTGCTTAACATATGTATAAGCTTCACATGAAGTTAACAGTGAATGCTTATATACATTTCATTTTAAGGTCAATATAAATGGACTATTAACCAATCAATGGGAGGATGTGGGCATACGGAGGCTTGAAATCTCTCCGATATCTTAAAAAGTGTATACCATGACTATATTATTCTCTAAAGAAGTTTAGCAAAAACTACCTTCCCACGACGCTGAAAGTTTTAAGTGTGTTACCAAGTAATCCAACTTGTGTATTTCATTATCTACAAATACAGCCACAAAGCTACTGTTAAGTTTTATTTATTAAAATTTTCCAGTTTGTGGTTTGACTCCCTTGTTTGAACACTTTACAGCAAAACTAAGGTTTAATGGAAAGTTCTAAGGCTTTCTCACATTTCCTCCGTAGTTCAAAGCACTCAAATGAAGAGGTACGCTTCATAGTGGAAACAGAAATGCACTACACAATCCTACATGAACCAAGATAATTACTGGGAAATTTTTGCTCATGTAAGATTTGTATAAAGGACTACATACAGCTTGCATGAATCTGTTTTGCTCTGGAGAAAACAAGGTCAGAATTTGTGAAACATGGTAAACCTGCAGAAAAGCACTGCTTTTTTGCTAGAAAAAGTAACAAAATATATATATATAAAAAAGTAACAAAATAAATTACTAATAAATCTCGAACATCAAGTCAGAGAATGATTTTTCTAACCATCTCCATACTATATGGAAATACAAAATCCCACAATACCAAGTTGGTTTTTGTGAGGTAATTTAAAGGGGGGGGGAAGAGTGCAATGCACATAGAACAAGTTAATCCAAAATTATTTCACATTTATCAGTCAATGTTTGTCTTGCATGCTGACAAGATATTGGTACACGCAGAGCTTTCTGAAACATTGCCATTATCATCGCTATTTTTCCTCTCATACAAGAAGCACAATAAATCATATTTAAGTGCAATTTTAAGTAAACGCTCATTCTTTAAAGTATTTTTTAATTGGATCTTATACCAACTCAGCATTTTCCTAAATTTCTATAGTATTATATGCTCAATGACAGGAAAGATTGCTATTAGAATACAATATTCTAGTGAGGTTTTTTGTGACCTGTAAGTGGTGGTTGATAGCCCAATTCATAGCACAGAGATTTTGCATCTGCAAAACTTCTTTGTGCAATTGCAACATACATACATTAACCTGAGTAACCATGTATTCTGTGTTTCAAAAAAAAATCTGTCCCACACAATCAAAACCAGAAAATTATTAAAAATCAAACAACTTTAAATGAAGCAAAGAGATCACATTTTTAAGAAGATAGAAAAATCACTTTGGAGTTGATCTGCAATAGTAAAATGAAAGATGCTGTCCTTAAATAAAGGAATAAAAATAAAAAAAATACAAACAAAACCCCACAACTTTACAGCAAAACTAAATCACAATTACTCTATAAACTGTATACAAATTGCAACAGCATATGCCAACAATTTTTTTAAATCTAAGAAAAGATAATATTTAACCAAGTGTTTACGCACGCAGCTGTGCTAATTTATCTTCTCCTTAGCTTGACTGGATCGCACCAGTTCTGAATGTGAATGGCAGCAAGAGAGACGTACGAGATCTGTATGTGCGTTCCATCGGCCGAGCCACTCCTCTCCGTTACACGTCAGAGCTTACAACAGGCATTCAAAGCCATTTCCAGCAACTCAAGAGGAAATATGTTTTGAAGGTATCTGAATAATAGTTCAACTGAGAGTACTTCATTCATAGCCTTAATGCACCTATTACTTAAAATACTTCACGCAGGCAGGAGCTGAAACATTTTAACTCTTCTTAAGTTATACAGACCCAGGTCAATAATGCACGTGCAAATTGTGCACTCCATTTACAAACCCTAAGACCCATAAGGTTTCCAACTAGATTTGTAAATCTATGAGAAAGTACTCCAGAAGATGTAATGTTTATTGTATAATCATTTGGCTTTCCTTTAATTTGGTGGAAAACCAACTACTATTATTCACAGTGAATATTAATAAGCAACATCAACTACACCCGATGACATGGCACTCTTACCACATACCCTCCCCAAGTATGCAATGAATGGCAATGAAGAAAGATCATTATGTTCGTTGCTAACAAAGGCTACCCAATCATGGGATATGAAGTTATGTCTAGCCTCCAAGACAGAAAGTTAACTTAGAAGGTGTAAGAAAAAAAAAAAAAAGACACATTTTTCTTCATTTTAGAATCCTACAGTTTACTAATTTTACAGACAGCAAAGCCCACACAGGTATGTAAAACACATTGTTATATTAGACACTTAATGGGATCTCATCCTTTCACAGGAGAAAAGAAAAAAAAAGAGAAAAAAAATCAATTATAAACACAATGTTGTAAATTTAGAGATATCGCCTAAAACAAAATTTGGTTATATCAGCCACACTTTCCTAAATTTTAAAAATCAGCATGTTCTATTTTCCAACTATGCAACTACTAAATTTTAGTCCATCTAGTAAGATCTGTTTATATTACAATAAGGTTTTTTATAAAGAACACAGAAAACTGCTGTATCCAAGTTATTCACTACAGTAGGCAAGAATTAATTTCATTCTGAGCGACTCTGCTATAAAAAGATATGATTACAATTAATTAAGTTTGACAGATTTTAATCACCATTCTCATATTTTTACCCTTTCATTAAACTGGTATCATTACAATACAAGCTGTCCTCTTGAATCATTTATCAGGAAACATAATACTTGAACTATCATCAGAGCTTTTTACAGCCTAAAATGTGTGGGAACACGTATCAGACCAATTTAGAACCATTTAAGCACACAATTACGTTTGTTATCAGCTATAGACTTCATGAGAGTTCAGAAACTGGTTTTATTCTGTGCTGTAAGACAAGCAAACCATGAAAGAAACTGCAAATTTTGCTTACAGCTTTTAAATGATTCACAGATACCTATGAACAGAATTATAATCAGTGCTGGAAATATAAATCAGACAGTCATACAGGGCTTTTACTTGAATGATTATTTTTTTTCCCACTCCCTTACAGAAAGCATCACTGTGTATTTTGGAAGTATAAGAACATTGAAGTAGTTCAACCATGAATTATAATACATTTCTTTTGTATAGCAGAAAAATCTATTGTATATTTACCCAGTCTTGAATCTAAAAATCTGGAATGTCTGCATATGGATTATTGAAGGAAAACTCTTAATAACTTAAATTATACTTGAAAGCATTTTCATCCGTATTCTAATGGAGAAACAGGAACCCTAATGTAGATTTTAATCCTGAATTTAAGCAAAACAGATAATTGAAGCTGCTTTATAAGTTGTCCACAAGACCTTTATTTCCTCCCCAAGGACATAAACAAATACTTCAATAAAACACCAACCCAGTATGCTAAAGATATATACATACAAGCACGTAAACGCTTACAGATTCTTTGACATAAATAGTCCCAATGGCAGACCCAGAGCTTCCAGGACTCCCAGCCCCTCCAAGTCTGGTGGGGACAGAGGAAGTCTTTGTGCTCAGGCAGTCTCTCCAAGAAGAGTCTAGCAAGCAGGGATGATTTGAGATAACCTACTTTCAATCTTGAGAGGACCTTGCAAGTCCCCAATCCCCAGCACAGCCTCACCTTGCCTGGGAGGCTGAGGAAGAAACACGCATCCTGCTGACAGCTTGCAAGCTCCAAGCTCAGCAAAGTTACTAACAGGTCTGGCAAGCAACAAAGCCACCAACTACTGTGTGGGGTCAGGAATGTCTGACAAAGGGCACATGTCATATGGCTACATACTAAGAACAAGAATATTTTGATCATTTTCAGCTTCCCTTACCTACAGTGCCCTGAACTTCAGTCTATTTGTTGGTAACCATGTACAGGGAACACGGGAAAAGTCCCACTAAGGATCAGCATGAAAGAAATATTGGGCTCTACAATACTCTCTGATCCTTTAATATTGTCTATACTAAGAAATATAGATCAGCTCAAGACAAAGTCAGCACCACATACAGCTGAACTGGTGCTGAAGTGTATAAATGCAAACATAGACAAAAGCAAATTACCTTAAGCTTACTTCAAAAAGCCTATTGGAGCTCTGCTGACCAGAGAAGTGTTTTAAAAGGTCTAAAGTTACTATCAAATTAGTTGTCCTTAAATATTAACAAATATACCAAAACAAAATCCTGATCCAAAACCCACTTAAGCCATATGAACTACTATATATACACACTCCATTCATTTGTACTGGCTAAAATGAGACTCACTATGCAAAAGATAAACTGCACAGCAGTTGAAAGCTTTTTCCCCCCCACTTGCTCAGGCATACCTAGGGACTCTGAGTGAACCGAGGTTGAAAAAAGAGAAAGTCTTCACACAATTACTTCTCAGCAACTTTTCAACATATTTGTGCTGTATTTACACAACATATCTCAAAGTCCAGGATGGCAGCATCGAGACAACTTTGTTCAGGCTCCTGCTTTTTTGTTGATGGTATTAACTAGTTACAACTAGGCTCAAACTTACACATTTCACAATAAAATCCTTATTATTTGAGCATATAGCATTATTTATGCAGGCAATTTATTCTTTAAAGGGATTGATAGACACATTTGTGCAACAAATCATGGTGTCTCTCTCAGCCATATGGATCCAGAACTTGAATTGCTCCAATCAACTTACTCTGGACTTGGACAAACTCTGGATTAAGCTAATTTTACATGTGGTTTAAACTGCTCATATCACTGTTTACCTTTTTTTCTTTTGTTCTCATTTACTACTTGATGACACAGAACCTGAAAGTATTTCTATTTAAACTGAAAATTTTATATTTAAAATAATCCTGTCATTTGTTGGTTTGTGGATATTTTGTTGTACACAACACACACGCACAATAGGCTTTTTGCAAGTCCTTACCCCCTTACATTTATTTTATGCATTGCATAAAGAAAAGTTCAAGTTCAAAGTGCTGCCATTCAATGTGTTTTCAAAACTGTAAACAGGGGATTCTCCCAGAGCGCTCTCTCATTTCAATCTGTATTTCTCCTTCAACAAGACAGAACATTTCCAGTGTTCCAGGTAGCAGACTAATTTCCATTAACCATGTGTTTAGAAATGCACTGTGCAAGTCTCATGCTATTAGAATACTCAAGTGATTTGTTCTGTTTGTGGCTGTTATTGTCAAATAAAGAAAAAATAATCCAACTTCCGTTAAGTAACGGAACTTTTCCTACTGATTCAGTAAGGATTGGATAAAGTATTTAGATTGTCTGCATGAAGTCCAAGTGCCAATCATTATTAAGCTAACACATCTACACAGTTTTTCATGATCTTAAAAACCACAAGTTAAATTTTCTTGGTAGTAAGCAAATTTCTCATGCTTCTGCCATATTAATGCAAGTACAGCCAGTACTACACTAAAATACTTTTAGAGCAGGAAGAGTCATAGGAGGGACCACCTCGCTTATGTCCAAATAAGTAAGCGTACCCTCTGATCAGCAGATGGTACATTTTAGCTATCTCTATTTAGACAGAGAGCAACCAAACTGCACTTAAGAGTAATACAAGAGTGGCAAAATATAATGAATACCACCTTCCTATCTGCCCTGTCCAGTAATAACCAAAGTTATGTCTATGTTCTTTGGAGGATCACTCCAGCACCTGGTGAGTTCTAAGGCATAATGGTTAAAGACAAATTGGTCAAAACCTCCATATCTCCCAAACCAGACTAAAAGTTTAGAAGTAACAATAATTTGTTATATTAGCATTATATATGACAGATTTTTCTTGGCCTCTGATATTCCAGTTTTTGAGAAGCTTTGATATGAACCACAACATACTTGCAAATCTCAAAAGCTACTTCTATTAAGTTTTTTTAATATGAAAAACATTTTCTTGAGAAATAACCTAATAGTATTACACCAGCATTACCTTGTATCAATACTGTCTCCATCAAATGAATTTAATCTCCAAAAAGCTCAACTAACTTGGATGTTCTAATTAATATCATGCTGAAAATAGTTAATGATGCTAAATTATACCAATCTTTTTAAAAGGGTCAAATTTGTCGATCTGCATTTAAGCTATAAACATCAGGCATGAAAATGAATTGGTTTTGAAGTAACACTAATTCTGAAAGGTCCCACTTAAGAAAATTATTTCCTTGCATAATTTTTTTATGTTTAATCAAGCCATCCAGTAAACAATTATAACTGATAGCAAATTGCAGTGTTGTATCTTTCTTCCTATTACTCTGAGCAGAATCGCTCCCCCCGCACCCTCATCTTCTTCGCTTGAGAGAAGCAAAGGGTCTTTTCACAGAGAAGACCCTTCATCAGACATAGTCTCCACAGGGATCTATATAGGCACACAATAGAGTATGGCTTTAAAACTATGTTAACACAAGATTGTTTCCTCACTGTTACGAGATTTTTATTATGTGTAATGTTAGGTCATCACAGATGTGTTCCCACAATAACAGCTTCACACCATACAGATTAGTACCAGCAAATGCCGAGTCAAATTCTCATGAATTCCTACAGAGTGCTAGTTTATATAAACTTCCCATGAATAAATACCTGTCTTTAAATCTCCCCCCACTACCTGCTGAAATCAAAAAGGTAATCCAATGAAAAGGTCAAGCAACCATATGGAATGATCTGCAAAGCTGCATTAATTTCTCAGCAAAATTTACACTTTTGCTGATGCTCTTCAGTTAATACTTATAACATCCTATTTTGAATTTAATAAGAAGTGTGTTAATAACTACATTAATACTCATATTGTATTTTTCATATTTTATCTAGGTGCAAAAATTAACTAACGTTAACAATGTTCCTGTGAAGAAAACATACAGTTATTTGTGTTTGGATAAAGTTTGGTCATGAACCTGATGGATTAGCCACTCTGCTTGCTGTCACACAGAATACACTGCAGAGACATCTAAGGTCACAGGTTTCCATACACAGAAAAAACCAACCCACACCACACACAAAAAAAAACCCAACACCCACACCACCCAACAAAGCTTTTTTATTTTGTGTGTTGGGTTAAGATCTTACAGTCAAAATATTTCAGTTAAAAAAAAAATGCTTGTAAAGAGGTTAAAATAAAACCCTACAACAAGCAGCAGAGGAATGCTAGAAAGGAAACAAATCATCTGCATTTCAGAACATGGTAAAGAGAACCTGCAATATATAGCACGGAGTTCCATAGAGTGAGGAAGACAATAAAGAAGTAAAGGAAAACACCACTTCGCTCAGTGAACGCTATCTATACTGTATACCGAAAAGCGAGATCTTGTGGAAAACACAGTATCATCATGTAATTACAGATTGTATCACAAACTATGGGTACAACAAGGCCATACCGAGGTTACCTGCACGATCTTAAATCAAAGCCTCTCAGACCATTTTAATGGCTTCTGTAAACAATATAAATACATGCAAATATTCTAGATTGGTGTTGTATATGATCTTTACTGCTGGGTAATCTGACATTATAACTACAAAGAACATGCTAAAATAGAAATTATTTCTCAAAAACTGAAAAGATGAATAAATCTTAGTATTTTCCTTAAGTTAAAACACTTTTTTATCATGTACAACACCAAAATATATCTCAACCTAAAAAATTGACAAAATATAGCAACAGCAGCAAGACATTGCACTTCTCATGAGACAAACTATTAATGTTCCCTTCCATGTGTCAAGCAGAATTAACGGTCATAAATCATCTCTGCTGCCAGTAGAAAGCATTTTTGTTTGCTGTCCAATTCATCTGTTGTACACGTAACTTCAAATGTTGCAGTTTTCTCTCTCACAAGCGTATTACTACTGCAACCTCACTAATGGTATTTTTCACTAAATACATAAAATCAATTCTACTCTAAAAATCTATTCAACAAAAGTTGTTCTTATTTTTTAATACTAACAGAATAGACAGTTCTTACATGAAATGTAACTAGGGGACAAGTTTGTACCTTCTTAGGGAGAATGGTCTCTGTTACCAAAACAGGCACAAGCTCCAAAATACTTTTACCTTTAAATTCTACTTCAAGTGTCACACCACTTACAACAAAGCATATATTCGCACACATCCATATGAAATGAACATTTTTCTCACAGAAATAAAGTTTCACAGAAGTTTAGTAAAAGAAATACTGTTTAAAAAAAAAATACTATCTCAACACTAGAAAAAGAACTGGCCAAAATTAGTATCAGTTCTAACTATGAAGACAGAAATTATATACTACTTTAAATACAGCAAACAACTTCCAAGCAGATGACAACTTCTTACAAAAAGCTAAAGAAACAAAAATCTTTTTGCAATAAAGTCCATTATAATAGTTATGCCTAAAGGAACAGTATGGTTTGTCCAGTAAAGGAGAGAACACCACCGTGGTTTTGTTTTGCGGTGGGTTTTTTTGTTTGTTTGTTTCATTTTAATTTAGTGACATCTTCTTAAAGTGGAAAGGGGCACCTTTCTTCATTTAGAGGTAGTTCTTGTTGCATTTGGGACAACTTCCCAGGGAAAAAGCTAGCGTCAATCAGCATTTCTAGCTGGAATCAGTTTGCCTCACATTTAAGAGTGATTTACATTAAACTCAGTAACTAAAGAAATTTTCTTAAAAAAAAAAAAAAAAAAACCACACAAAACACCACATCACACTGCAGGGGAATATCAATTATTGTTCCACTAACTTTGAAAATACATGCTTAACAACTCCAAAGTTTTGAAAGAAGGCAATCCACAGTGGATAACTGATACATGGTATTTTTATTTTTTTTTTAAATCTTTTCAATCATGGTGGTAGAACAAGATTTAAACTCTTGCTTCATCATTACTGTTTACACTGCATTAAGGAAACAAGGCCTTCACTTTCTTCTCCTGGCAACAAGATTATGAATGCATTTTATCCTCAGCCTTAATTGATAGAATTCTTTAAAAAAAAAAAATCTTCATTTAATTTAATTCTACAGTTGTAGAAAAAGAAAATAAGATGGTGGAACTGGCAGCTAGGGTTTGAATGAAAACACTGAATTAACAGTTCAACATTGCTATATGTTATACTCTATAATATTTTTTTAAGAAATGGTCATCAGTAATTCAAGTCTCTGTTTTAGTCATATTTTCATGCTCTCAAAGCTGGTATTAGACAGAATAAATACAATAAAAATAAACCCATGAAGTACAAACTGGCTAGTCTGAGGAAAAAGCCTGATGTTACTAGATTTATCATAAATATCTTGCCGCTTTTCTATGAAGTAAATATGCATCTGTGTCCTGCGTCCGACGACTTTGCCTGTCCTCCAGGTATGCCCAGAGGGCAATGTAGGCTATAACGACCCATCTGTTCACTACTGGCAAGGAGCAAACTTCTAATGAAGACAGATGTGGGTCACCCTGTACAAGAAGGCTGCAGGGTGCTAATGAATCCACCTAATGGTCACTACCTGCCACTGCGGACTGATTGATGAGCAAAAGGCTTAAGCTTCAAAAGCAAAGACAAGTATTTCAGGTATCATTAGTCTTGCTAGGATATCTCTGTTACACTCTCTAATACACATACACAGACTTTAATGCTGTCTTCTCTCACTTAAGAAAAAAAGAATAAAAAAGAAAAAGCCTGAAATGACCTGAAAAGCTGAAACAAAGATCTTATGAGGAAATCATTACTTTTATTGCCCAGAGAAATAAATTACTATGAATACCAGGATCTTGTATAAACACATGACCTCTGACACTAACAGTGAACCCAAAAGTCTTAAAGGAAATAGCTATCAGTTGCAAAACTCTACAGGTATTCATACTTTCTAATTACTACAATCAGAGTCATGTAGGAAGGAACTTTTTTTTACAGTGAACTCCATTCATGCAGACCACAAGTTAATGGATTTTTTAAAAATTTTTTTTTAGTGGTGATTACCACAGAATCTAGTTCAGATTTGACTCAGTTCACTAATTTTCACAGGAAAGCAATGGCACCACAAAAGTCAGCTACTTATGAACAAAGCATCAATGCAAATCCAGCCATTCATCAATTCAGGTAGTGAGGAAGTGTCAGAAAGAGGTGCAGTGGGGAAACTCCAGAGAGGGAAGTCTCTCAAGAGAAGAAGTAAAGATCATCCTATAGTGAAAAATGTTGACTTTGAGCTAGTGTGGGGTGAAACCTGCAGAGAACATTACCATCTGCCAGGATTCACCAGGATTTTGTTAATAAACAGCTGCAACAAAGCAAAGTCACAGCACTATCCAAAACTATAGAGAAGTAATAAAATGACATGTAAAGTTAAGACAGGAAAAAGTAACCTCATTAGGCCTCTACATTCTTACTGTAAACACCATGATCCCAGCATATTCATTTTGCAAGGCTCAATGCACTCATACAGGGGAGGATGACAGGGCAGGTCAGGCACTGGCATTTTAAGATAAAATGTATTTGAGAAGAGTATTATTACTACCTTATCCTAGGCTATGAAAGTGAATTTTTGGCTTGACAGTAGTCACGCAATTTTTATCCAAGTCATAATCTAGTAAAAACTCTAAGTTTCAATAAACAAAAGGTAACACTGAACAACTTTTAATTCTCAGTATTACAGGACAAAACACAGCCTTTTCAACTTTTAAGTCACAACACTATTTTTAAACAGAATTGGAAATAGTTATTGTCTTGCATATGTTTTGAACCTGCTTCTTCATCCATATTTTTAAAAATCCATATAAAACTAATGAGTCAGTGACACTTGAAATCTTACCTTGCATATAAGCAATGATTTCTAGTAAATATAAGGAAATTTATGCCTACTCTGTGAGGGTATAAACTGCAGTTTTGCCTAATATGTGCCAAGAGAGACTCCAGTGTAAGTTACCTTTTCAAACAGATTTAAATTCATAGATGATTTACTATTGTTCCCAGAACTGAAATGATTAAGCAGCCGCAGCCTTTTGCCTGAGGCAATGGAAGCTCTTCAAGATCCAGTGACTCCCATCTATATGATCCTGAGAATTCTCTTTTGCTACTAACATTACATACAAGATGAAACTAACTATATATGGTTGGTTGATTTATAACAGACTATTTCACTGATTTATCCTGTGAGAACAAACTAACAGTAGTGAGATTAGGGGGAGAAAAAAAACACACCAAAACAAAACGTTGGGAGTGATGGGTACCAAACATAGGTGGTGAAGTGTAGCAAAACCATAATAATTGTGTATTCGTGGGATTAGACATAATGTCATTGACAAATAAAAGCTATCACAGTCTAGAATACACATTTAAAAACAAACTCAAGTGTTAATATCATCATAATAGCATGTGTACAGAACAATCTGAAGGGGACTGCTTTGGTTTTCAGTTAGTTCACTTGCCTATTGAGGCCCTGAAATTTATTAATGAGAAAGACTTACAATTTCAGTAAAATCTCATTGTTAGGCACACATTAATGCGTTCTATTTTTATCCATAATATCCAATTCCCTTTGAATTTGTAATTACAATTGAGAAAGGTTTAAAAACTTATACTCCATACGGACTAGCCATTCCTACTTTGTTAAAATCATAAAACCATAGAACGGTTTGGGTTGGAAGGGAGCTTAAATATCATTTAGTTACCATCCCCCTGCCATGGGCAGGGATGCCCTCCACTAGACCAGGTTGCTCAAAGCCCCATCCAACCTGGCCTTGAGCACTTTCGGGGAGGGGGCAGCTGCAGCTTCTCTTGGGCAACCTGTTCCAGTGCCTCACCATCCTCACAGTAAATTTCTTCCCAATATCTAACATAAACCTGTCTTCCTTCAGGTTAAAGCCATTTCTGCTTGTCCTTTCACTCCCTGCCCTTGTAAACAGCCCTTCTCCAGCTTCCTTGTAGGCCTCCTTTAGGTACTGGAAGGCTGCCATAAGGTCTTCCCAGAGCCTTCTCTTCTCCAGGCTGAATAACCCAAACTCTCCCAGCCTGTCCTCACAGAAGATGTCTTCATGGCCCTCCTCTAACAAGTCCATGTCTTTCCTGTGCTGAGGACCCCAGAGCTGGATGCAATACTCCAGATGGGGTCTCACCAGAGCAGAGTAGAGAGGATGAATCACCTCCCTTGACCTGATGGTCATGCTTCTTTTGATTCAGCTCAGGATATTGTTGGTTTTCTGGGTTGCAAGCACACATTGCTGGATCATGCTGAGCTTTTCATCCAGGAACACCACAAAGTCCTCCTCAGGGTGCTCTCAATCCATTCTCTGCCCAGCCTGTATTTGTGCTTGGGATTGCATGATGACAGCACACAGAAGTTTAATGGTTCCTACCAATTAAGCCTTCCCATCATCACACTTTAAGGTTCTTTTGGACAGAACCTCATTTCTCTACATATTCATGCTTCACTCATGCATCATTCTGTTTGCAGAAAAGAGACTCCTGAGTAAAAATAAACAAATAGAAAAATGTTGTTGTGTACTTTGATACTGTAGCATAACCCTTAAACAAGCACTTAAGGTTAGGACTGCTTAAGGGAAAATTGCTGTTAGCATGCACAGGTTCAGATTAACTTGCAAAGTGATTTAAATGTATAATTCTGAGGTAAAACATGTAGCTATTTTAAATAGGAAGACTGGTAGAAAGGTACCTTGTACAAAACTTCCGATACATGTGTTCACACATCATCTGAAAACAAGTTGTGGTTCAAAGGACACCAAACTAGCTCATCACTAACTGCATATGATGGTGGAGGAGAAAATGCTCTTTTTCCTTACATTCCATCTTAAACTCACATAGAAAAAGTTGTTACACATTTCCTACCCTCATTTCTCAAAGATGCCCATCTTGACAGATTCCAGAGGAATATAGCAGACCATCAAACTGTGTCACAAATATTAACGTAGCACATCCACAAGCTACTACTTTTCTCAACTATTTTATTTTGAGAAAATGAATCAGATATATACCAGACTGGCAAAAGATGAATCTGCAACACAGTCAGTAGTGTTTTATGGAAAGTAAATACATTTTTAACCTCTGGATACCCCAAATTTCATAGGACTAAGCATATGTTGCAAGTTCAATACATACATATGTGTAAACACAGTAATGAAATGACAACTGAACTGACAACAAGCTTCAAGATTTTATTCATTTTCTATTAAGGCATTAGAGTAATCAAATACAGTCAGAATTTGCTCCTATTTTTGCTGTTGACAAAGTATATCCCTCCTCACCTGAAGTGTTCTTTGTTCTCAAAAATAAAAGGAGTCTATTCTACTAAAATCTTCCAGAAATCTGAGTCTGAAAATAATCAAGCCAAAAATCTGCATGGAGAGCAGAAGTTGATCAAACATACAAGCCTTCGATAAAAAGACTTTGGAAAGAAGCACGTTTACACAAATCTGTGCTAGACCAAAGCTTTTCTCTTCTCATCTTGATTATATATGGATTTAGAAATCACATTATTTCCTGTCTCTCTTCAGCAGGCTTTTGCATAGTTGAAGACTACTACAGTGAGTCCCCTTTTGTTCTTTACATTAACTGATACAGCTCTTTTTTTTTTTTCTGTCTAGGAACATTCTCTAAATCTCTCATTAGTCTCATATTCCTCTAACCTGGCTCTGATTATTTTTTTTTTTTTCCCACTCTCAATATGCTAGATATAACCCCATACTCCAGATCAAGTCTGTTCTATGTAGCTCAGCTAGCAAGAATTATTTCACATGCCTTGCAGGCTATACTTCTATGTACACATCCTAACATGGCACCTGGCATTTCCCTTTTTCACAACAATGCCACAATTTTCACACACATTCAGGTTAGAGATTGCTGTTCCTTGGCATTCTTCAAGGTACTGGGAACAAAGCTACCTAAAGTTCATTGGTATTAAGGAAGAAATGAGAAACTGACAGCACTTCTCCAGGCTGAGCTCATTTTTGTTGATACTACATTAGTAGCACTACCAAGTGAAATACAGGTTTCCAGTCCTTTCTCTGGAATTATTCAATTAAAAAAAAAATTATTTTGCACTTGCTCAGCAGAACTTATTACAAGAAGTATCTTTAAAAGCCTAAGTTCCTAAAGATAAAGTACCTTAATGATACTAATGTAATTGAAGAAACAGTTTCATGGACTTTTCACCACAAAAATGGTAATGTAGTGAGTTTTAACGAGTATCCAGATCAGTGCTTCCTATTTTTAAATCAGTTCCTCTTTTCTGAAACTGTAATGAGACCCATACTTTCTTTCCTCCTTCCCAGTTTAAGAACAGCCCACATGTGCTTTTGAATTTATAAGCTACATCATGAATCCCAAGGTCATAGTACTTAATATAAAGTACCTATTTTTAACAAGAGGGAAAAAATGGCTATAAATACATTAGGATCAGCAAACTCTTTACACATTGATTGAAGTACCCACAATAAACTTCTACAATAAACATGTACATACCTTCTTCAATGCATAATGATCACTTTCTCATAACACAAAGAAATCATCTATACCTCAAAATGCCAAAACTAGTTATCTATTGAAGTTTATTTACATTCTTATTTTGCCGAACAGTATACAGAAATCTTCTGGCATAACTAGCTTTCGTGCCTCTGCTCTCTCAATGGTTTCAATGCTCTGTACATGGTTTCAGTGACCAAAGTCTGCAACAAACACTCATCCCTCTACCTGGGGCACCAACACTGTTTATTGGGAAGGTCTCCATGTAACCAGACTACGTTCAGTGCAATACTGAAGTACCAAGCAAGTGGTATGTTCAAAGATTTCTGCAGCAGCCTACTGACAAGCTCTAACCTGGTATTTTATAACACCACTTCTCAGAAGCTTTTCATTCAGCCACACCAGAAGATGTCTTCGTTGGGACAACACAGTCTCTGTCAAGCCCAACCCTAGGCTTTGAAATATGGCAGTGGTCTTCAAAGAAACATTATTTAACGAGGCTAAACTACCTGTACCTTTCTTAGTTCTTCTTTAGAAATACCTAGCCTACTGTTATCGAAGCTTAAAAAAAAGTTAGTCAATACATTTGCAACTGTTTCACCTTAAAGAACTGAAAGTCAAGACAGTTACTACAAGCCAGCAGTCCCAGTAGGATACTACCAATTCTGTCATACAACGCAATGGAATGCAGCCATTTTCTTTTTTCCCCCCCTTAAATTTCTATTATTTTTCTATACTATGCCACAAGGTCATATTCCATGGCATGATGTAACCCCCTGCTTCATCATGTAAGCATGATGCACAGCTGCAGCTAACTTTAGTATAAGTACCAGAATTACAAATTTTCAGAAACATAGCAGATAAATATTTTGTATGTAAGAGCTGTACATATCCTCAGAACTCCAAAATACATTAAAGTGTATTCATAAACCATTTCGTTAAAGTCCTATTTACTTTCTCCTGGAATAATTTTTTTTCTTTTTTTTTTTTCTTTTTTTTTCTAATTATTGGGGCTCTGTTAAAAAAATCATTCTGTTTTTATGCAATATATCTGATTTTCTTTTCAGAACCTTATTGTGAGTAGAGCCACACAAAGCAAGATGATTAGATAGAAGACACTGTACAGCTTTCTATAATTTGTCTTCATTTGCTTGATTTCATTAACTTTTCACTTAATATAAGCAAAATTAAAATTACAAGTCCCTCCATACTTTGAGATTTTTTTCCCTGTGCTTTCAGCAAAACTGTTGTAACAGTTACTGTAACAGTAACTGGTGATAAATTTTTCCCTCTCCAGCAGTCCTGTTTTATTTTGCATATGCTTTAGCTAGTTTTCCCAGCTCCTTATACCATTTGACTATTCCAACATACACCTTAAAAAAAGTGGTTCATGATGAAACAAGATTATCACACAAACTTATAGTTTGCTGTTAGCACATTCTAAAATCAGGGACCAATCCCACAAACTTCACTGCCTCCTTTTATTTATAAAACTATTTATATGAATTTCTACACACACAAAAAAAAAGAGGCAGGGAAAATAACCATTGATTGTAGAAAAGATACAGTTAAATTACATCCAAAGCCAAACATTCTAACCTCTGGAAATCCAAATATTTTAAGACATGAAAGCTTTCAATATGGTCATTTAGAAAACCCTGGTCTTTCCCAGAGGGGACACTATAACAAATACACAGTTACAGCTGAACATTTTAACATTTGTCAATCTAAAATAGAATGAGTTCATGATTAAAAACACTGCATTTTGCAGTCTGGTCTTTAGAGGAAACAATGAACATGGTAACACTTGTAGGTAAGTCAATTCATCCTTTCGTGACAGTTTTGAATCTCTTAGTCATGCTTAACCAAATTTGACTAAGAACTTGCAGACTCATTGATATGAAATTCTCACCAGCTTTGTGAAAAAGAATACCGTAGAAAGATATTGCTCTGATTAATAGGCTGCATTGTACACTAAAGTCTTATCGGAAATCCATGAATCCACAGGGGAGTAAGTGTTGTGAATGCCTTTGCAATTGAAAAAAACATGTTAACACGTAATCTTTCCTGGACGCCAGCAAATCCAATCCCAAAGGCTCAGGGTTAAATCTGGTTGCATGACTAAGGTTCCAGTTACTTGGTTCAATCCCAAAGAACAGGGCTGAGTGAAACTACCTGTTTCCCACACGCCCCCTCTAAATGTGCATTGTCATCCTAGCTAAGGACAGAGAGATGTTTTTTACCTGGTCAGGTGTGCTCTTCCATCCCTTAAAGAGCTGAGATCTCTTTAAGGTAATTACCACACTCTGTTATCAAATTATTGGAAGGTGCTCTCAACTTTAATTCTCACTTAACATATAAAAATGAAGTTAGCAGATAAGTTTTTATGCATTAGCGCTTAACAGAAACCAGAATATTGTCATCAGACATTTCATGTAATTTGAAGATATGAAGCAACATTCATTCAAGTCTTTATTGAACGTAAAAGCCAGATAGAAGAAAAAAAAAAAACAAAAACAAAAACACAAGAACTCCACCATTCTCTACCTCCACCAACCTGTAAAAGCAGTGATCTTTTCCTTTTTTTTTTTTTTCCCTGTTTACCGCTTCCTGCCTACAAACATCAGTTCTTTCCTCCTTCCCAAATGTATCTAATTTCCTGCATTGCTTCTTCCTCAGCTAGAGGAGTGCTAGGTCCTCTCAACTTTTCTCTTTTATACATCCTTCTGCGTACCCCTTTCTGACACTGTTTCATCTTCCTTTTATGCCAAGGGCAGCTTTACACACCCAAGAAAGAACTAGTTTATTGGGAGTTAAGGAATGAAGCATAAAAGAGCTAAGAAGGTACAGCTTCACATTTAGACCTCTCAGCATGGCACACATCTGGTCATATGCCAAGAGAACAGCTGCCTCCCACTAATGCAGTTCCACCTATTTATGTCACTGCTTGGTCCTTTGACCTTTGCGTGAGATAAGATATTAACTTCCTCATTAATTATCACCTGAGAATATTCCAGATAAGAAATCATGGTTCACAGTAAATGTTCGCAAGACAATCTCATTATTTCAAGAGATCTCATCAGACAGCTTTTGCAAGTTTATGCTATACTAACACAAATAGTTTCAGGATTCTCTGTCCAGAGATACAACAGTCTTAGTTATAATAGCCTTGAGTTGAAAGGTTGTGTGCTAAAAATAAATTTTTTTCCTCAGTTTTTCATCTACATACGAAGCTTTTCAAAATTCAGAAGGCCCATAGCTATACTAAACTTAAGGTCCTTGAGTTTTCACAAAAATTTTCACATGCATAAAAAGAATTATTTGCAGCTTTTTCCTCAAAGCTATAAATGTTTCTGTCCTTTGATCCAGTAATGGCAGTTATTTGTTTAATGGGAGTCCAATTAGTTACTTCTAGTGCTCACAACTTTGAAAAGTGATGCTTGGGGTTCTTCTATCACTTGTCACTTATCACCTCAAACTGGTAGTATCTATCCCATTTACCCTACAATTCTTTATAGCAATACTGAGTGGAAATAGAAAATCTAAGAACACACAATGACAAGAGGATTCATACCTCAAATATATTGCTAGAGACATGGAGAACTCAGAAGAAAGTGCAGTTGGGTGTAGCAAAGCATGTATTTTTAAATGGTTTTTTTTAACTGCAATCTCTGAAAATACAAATATATAAAGCAAATGTAAAAAGAATGCATTTTACATAAGGAAAAAAATATAGACATTAAAGTAATTGCCTCTAGCTAAAGCCTTCTCCCTGAATGCATGCCTATAAGCTCCAAAATTCTGCCATGTTATACAAAACGTGAAATATTCCATTTGTTCAGTTTAAAACATACTTTAAAATAAAACAACAGCACAGATAATTTATTCTAAATATATTTTGATGTATGTTTATTGAATCTTGATGAATCCTGAGAGGAGCTATGATTACGAGTCATTTGATTTCAATTTTGACATATCACAATTTCTACAAAGTAAAAAAGCTTGTGCTTTTAAAATATTTCACAGGATTTACAGTGAAGAAAAAAAAAAAAAAGAACTCATGAATTTTCATTCCTAACTAGGTTTTTTTCCATTTTCAATACAAATTGCAGTGGTGGTTTGGGTTGTTTTTTTTCGTATCCTGCATATAAAACCTTTACACCTGAAATCCAAGTTTTCAAATAGTAGGAAAAAGCTGAAGTACCATTATGTCTTTTTGTTCCTGTAATACTATTATTTCATGGTACCATGGGATGAAAAGGTCACATTTTTTCTTGCCTTCTCTTTTGTTGTCATTTTCATAATACAGTGAAGTCTCCTTTTAGAAAGTTAAGGGAAAGATTTACCAGTCTTCATTTTTAAGTGCTTACCTAAATACACTTAGTGAAAGCCTATTCCCCTATCACAAACAGCTGCTGTTTGCAATACCTAATGAAAGCCTAGATTACTCACTAATGGGAGAGGTCCCACAATATTGTACAATTATACTATAAAGCTAAAGCAGCAACACAAATCATGTTTCAATAATGGCAAAATCATGTAGTTATCACAGAATTACTCTAACAAACACTCAATGGAGAAAAATAAAAAGCATACAGAAAAGACAACATACAACTTGAGATCTGTTACCCTAACACATGTAAAACAAAACTTCTAATAAGTTATGATGCTCTAACTCTAATTATGAGACTTAACACTGAAATTAGTCAAAATAGACCTACCTATAGCATAAATTTTGAAAACCTCTCTAGAGAGCACTTCTATGATTAATTTTAGGAAAAAGACTTCAGAAGACATCACTTTAAATACACAAATAGTTTTAATGACCACTTCAAATGATTTCAATAAGTCTGGCCAAGACACTGAAAAGGATTTAAGCCATGACAGATGCTTGCACAGAAAATTAAGACCAACCTGCCTACAGATAACGCATGCTTGAGTTTACTTTAAAAATGTCACTCTCCAACTTCTAGTGAATTTAGAGATATGGACAGAAAACTTGATTACTTAAGCATACGGGACATAAGTAATCTTTATTTTAAACTTTATTCAAAGTTCCATAGACCTAGGCCTCTGAAATATGTGTAGTAACCCATTTGTTCAGCCACAAACATCAACACTTGACATTACATAAAGCAAAAGCACCTACAAGGCTTAAGAGTCTATTCCAGGAAGAGGCAATTTAGGAATTTAAACTCAGAATCACAAAGATAAACACTGGCAATGCACTGCAGTCAGACTTGGAATTTACAGACCAGAGTTATATGTTTAAGTGTCTTTTATAACAAACAGGGAATGTTACTTGCCTGTAGACACAATGGACATCAGGCAGCATATTGATCATACTACATCTTAAGCCAGCCAGCAGAGTTACTGAAAAAGATTCAAAAATCTTGTCTTTCCCAAATTTTTCATACTAACTTCCTATTTCACTTTAAGTTTGAGAATAGGATGCATAATCTAAAACCTGAAATCTTTTTGTTGTTGTTTTTAAAAGAAATTGGAGCCGGTCATTTATACTCATAAGACACACAAAGGAGGAAGTAACGGGCATACTCACATTAAGTGACTTAATGAGCACTTGTACAGCTACAGTATCTTAATGAGCACCTCTACAGGAAGTTAGAGACAGAAATGAGATGCCTTCCTCTTTACACAAGGCTACAAGCTCAACTAGGAAGAATACTTCACTACATCCTTTTTGATGATGAACCATTTGGAAGCCAAGAGAAGGGGCTAAATTAATAATTAATTAAATAACAAATAATTTTACTATTTGTCTTTCACATTTCTCTCAAGATCTTAAATTCCACCATTATTTTGACCTTCACAACCCCAAAGACTTCATATTTTTACCATCAGTAACAAGCCCAGCAGAGCAGCTCTCCTAGCTTTGACTTGCTCAGGGATCTGTTTGACTCTGTCCTGTAGGGCATGGCTCTGAATAGCCAAAGGGCTCAGGAGAGCTGAGCTGACTGATATTCAGGAACATCCTACTCAGAGCTCATTCTAATGCAAAAAAAGGCTATCAAGTGTGGCAGAAGATCAGCCTGGATGAGTCACAAGCTCATCCACATTACTGAAAGTAGATTTTTTTTTATTTTTTTTTTTTACGCAACCCATCAAGTACAAAGTAAATTGGCTTTCAGTAAAATAAACCTTTAAAAATGTGTTCACTGCCCTGAAACCACAGCAAAATTAATAACTGTAAGGATTAAGTTTCCAGTGAAACAAGCAGAAATGTGTGCATCTGTGAAAGGAGAGTCCTTACGAAGTATAAGAACAGCAAATGAGCCTGACCATTGCAAAAATAAAGGCTAAAAACATAAGGCAATCAAAATACATTAGCACAATGCAGATTAAACAAACAAACAAAAAACCGACAACCTAATTCTAAAGAATAACCATAACAATCTTGGAACAGATTTAAAAAATAAAACAAAATATCCTGGTATATTGTTATTTACTGAGTTATGTCATATTGGCCAGGTCCTGGCCCTTCTTGAGGTTCCAACTCGCAGCATTTTCCAGTTAAATTACTAAAACGTATGCCTTTAGGATATTACTTATTCTGCCCTGAAATAAAACCTAAAGGGGAGGAAGAAAAAAAAAAAAGAGTTTTAAAAGTCAAAGAATTTTCCAACTTCTTGGCCAAATTTTTGCCTTATCCTACCAAGCACAGCTAAAATATATAATAGCTACCAGCCAAAATAAATGTTACTTACATGATTGTAGCTAATCTTATATGTAGGGTTTGGGGTTTTGGTGGTGTTTTTTGTTTGTTTGTTTGTGTTTGGGGGGTTTTTTTGTTTGTTTGGTTTTGGTTTTTTTTTTCCCACTTAATTCCTATTACACTATAACCTATGCAGTGGTTTAATTTTATTACGTTGCAAAGGTCTCCAAGCAGGTTTTCACCTCATTTCCTCTCACAGGATCTCCACTCTCAACCCCCTCAGTCTCACTGTTCTCTACAAATAGCATCTGTGAAACTAACAATTCCCTAATAACATCAGTTTGTTTCACTAAGGACACTGTGATGGGTAATGTTGAAGCTACAGAGGAAAATAACTTTACATATCAGCTAAGAGAGCTTTGAGGATTTACAACTCCAGTGCAGTCCAGCAGGTAGGCAGCTTGTGATTCCAGACAGAATATTTTAATATAGAAACAAATATTTTTAAAGATTTCTCATTTATTCAAGTTAGATTTTCCACTTAATTCCTATACAGAGCTGCTTCCTAAATTATGCACAACACATCAAGCAGAGCGCAGATACCTCTTCCCAGAGATGGCACTGATGATTGCTGTACTGATTAACAATTTAGCTTCAAACTATATAGACCAGAGTGCATAACAATGGCAAACATAACAAAATCCAGGTTATCATTGTCCACATGAAACAGTTACAAACCTCAGTCCTACAACCTGCTCAATGGACCACTTATCTAATTGCACTTTCTGCAGACTCATCTACGTACTCATCTTTCAAGATGCCAAATGAACATCCAGTTATGTTTACTCAACAGATTTTACCAAAGTTAGACCAGAAGACACAGTTCCATGTAATGAGAGGTATATTAAAAATTTTTCAGGAGTCATTTGTATAGCATTACTTGGGTTTGCTATGTACTTGTGCCATACTTCCCCCCCCGCAAGTTGGGGCTTAAATTGCTGGTTTCCAACATGAATCCATTTATATAGAAGTCATGAGCTGTAAATGGTTGAAGGAAATGTGCTAAGCAGGACAGCACACAACTACTTTGACTCAAAGGCCTATACAAATATTTCCTTTTACTTTATTACTAACTTTTCAGCTTTATGTTCAACTCTACATATATATGAAATTCAGTCTAGACTATTAAAGGTCACCCAGCATTAGTTAAAATCATGCAAAAAAACACAATCGCTAAACTACTGGAATTCATAGCAGAGCTTATAGGGGCTAGTATGTAAATCAATAGATACTTTAATCCAGAAAGGCCAGTGCAAACCCTCAACTCAAAAATAAAAACATATTTACAATAAATTGTGAAAATTATAGACTCCTGATGAAGAACTAACCAGGATATGCATATTCCCTAGCAAAAGCTGCTTTTACTAGGATGGTACAAAGAAGTATCAATGAAAAAAATACATCACAGACATATTATCTCACCTGAAATTATTCTACCAATTGAATTATTACTTGCCTGAAGAATCAAAACCATGCTAAATATATACCACACAAAAAACAATTTAACATGGCCTGTAGACTAAATGTGTATTTAGAGATCAGACAACCACCAGTTCAGCAAATATGTTACATATCTGAAAATTCACTCACTAATTCTAAACCCATGAACATCATTCAGAGACATTTTTACAAAACAAATCTGATATATTGACCACAGAGAGATCATTCTCAGAGACACAACCTGGGAATAAGACTGGTCACCCATATTCAACTTCTGTTCAAAGAGCATCATCTTTCTAGAATTTTGAAAAAAAAGAAAAAAAAAACACTACACACAACACTCTGCTACCATTAACAGAATCTATATCCAGGATAAGGATGCATGTCTTTATAATTCAATAATTTTAGCATTTAAGTCAATAATATCTTCAAAAAACAGTCCAGTCACATTTTTCCTTCATTAAGCACAACTAACTTTAGAATCCTGAAAATATCAGTTAGTGCCTTCCTCAGATTAGATTCTTTTTTTACACACACGTATCATCTCTATATGCAGTCTATACAGTTTCACAATAAAAATTCACAGGCTTACAGATTTCGTTCTTAACCTGTTAACTTTTCATGGCAAGAAAGGAAAGAAGAAAAGAAAAAGAAAGGAAAACAAAACTCTTTTCCTTGCTAGTACAATTCCTCCTCCTTCACCATTTAAAGCAGTTTATGATGATCATTATTTTATAGAAAGCATAAGAGCTAAACTGAATTTCAGAGTAAAAGGGTGACAGCACCATCAAGTGGCTCTGTAATACAGTATTTACTATGGTTTTAATGCAGGATAGAAAAAAACATTCTTGTCCAGCTATGTGCAGAATAGTCATCTTAAAATTAAATTGTGACATTAGATCCTGTAGAAATCTAATTTATTTTGAAGTCTATAATAAGGATAAGCGTACTGAATTTTGTACATAGTTAATTTTGTGAAGTTACCTGCATTTTATCATGATTATTAATAAAGGAATAGCATGTTATTATTATTACTAATGGAACAGAACCTTCTCACGGCAGGAAGAGTCTTGTACATTCTAAATACACTCCTGGGTGTCTTCAAGAGCTGGATGGCCCTGATCTCCAACATATCCTCTACAATCTGGGGAAATGTTGAGCAGATAGCAGCCTCACATCAGTTAGCCTTAATTTCTCTGGAAGCTAAAAACATGACATGAACTCCAAACCCAGAGGGATGTCAGCTCGAAAAAAAAGAGAAGTAAACTTGTCTATCTAGATGCATAGAGATTAAATTACTAGTAATAAACTGTAAAAATACAGAGGTCTGTTAAGGAGAATAAAATGTGTAAATTGTCATCTTGGTATGAGACAATTTAATCTGTACATTTTTGCTTCACTTTTCTGGGGCCAATATTTCACAAGTAAATGAACTTTACATAGAACAAAAGTAGTACATTTAGAAATATATTAAACATATTAAAAGTTTTTAATATCAAACTATTAGTTTCTGTGATAATGAGAATTATTTCTACAAAGCATAAGAAGTCTTCCATATTTTGCAAATTCAAATTAAAAACAAACAAAAAACCCAGAAAAAGTCAAACACAGTCATACTCTCGTTTTATGCAGATGCTTTTTTGTAGATGTGCCCCACTTACAGAGTAGTGAGCTTTACATGACTGAAAAACATTTCAAAATTGAGCAACTTCAAACACCACAGCTGACTGCACTGAGGACTGAGGTTTTTCTGATGAAATACTGAAATCCCTGAACAAAACATTAGAAGTGATCGCTGCTTTTAAAACACTAGTCACACTATGCAGTCTTAAGGAAAATTATTTATTCCAATCCCTTGCTAATACAAACGATCATACATTTCCAAATAAAAATAATATGAAAGAAAACTTTGCTATAGAAATACATCATCCAGTCGGGTCACTGGCATTTCTAGCCATATTCTAACACCTCCAGAACAATTTACTCTACTGTAAAACTGAAAAGCAATTTTAAAAGGCATTTTTAACACAAAGAGATAATAATAATTTGTATACTTAAATTTATGTACATGATTATCTTGAACTGAAGTCTGCGTTTGCTACTCTCTAGGAAGATCTATATACACATACACGTTATTGTTCAACACATCAATATTCAAAAGATCCTAGGCACCTCACAATTTCTAGACTGAACAGCCCAAAGCCGTAGGATATGATATAGAAACTGAGAACAGAGATTTAGAGTTAAGAAAGAAACGGGTTACAGTAATTAGATCACACAGTTTCTCAGTTACGGTATATGCACATAATGATGACTCCATTAAAGTCAATTTTTATGGCATAGTAACTCAATTCTTGAAGGCAAAACAAAAGGGCTATATTCCTAAAAGATCTGCTTGAGGGAAGATAGTAGTTTGATCACTGTTTTTAAAGTAGTATTTTCAGCATAAGAAACAATATCCTTAACAAGTAAAATACTACAATTTAAATGCATCAAATCAGAATGTGAAACTTAGACTTTTTTTTAAAGGGGTGATATCTATTTCTTTCTAAATTCCCTATGTTTCTCTTCTTTCCCTTGAGGATCAGTATGATCCAATATAAAGATGTGAGGAAACAGGAACTAATCTTAGTTCCCAGCAAATAATATGCATGAATTGGCAATGTGATTATGCATGCATCTGCATTAAGGCAACAAGCAACATGAGCTTCCAAAAGGAACAATGATAAAAACAACAAATTGAGACATTCAGGAGTATTTTTAGTGACAGAATTCATTGTTGCACTCATCTGTGCTATACATTGTGGTTGCCTAAAATGTTCAGGCTAGCCCACTGTAAATTATGTCTAAAGACGCTGGTGTTTCATGTTATTACTAATCTGTAACTATGAGGTTCTAAACATTTCTAAACTATATAAAAACAGTTTTATTAGTCTTCATTTTAAATTACCAATAAGCATTCAGGATGAATTAACATCTTATTCTGTTCAGTTATACAAGCACCTTTTTTTTTTTTTTTACACACAGTTAAATAAACTAGACCACAATGAAGTCTGACTTCTGGAATAGTGAAATTCAATATCTAAATATTTATAAAATGTATTTATACAAGTGACCAACAGAAGTGCAACAGTAATAAATTGCATTTGTAGTGATTAAAGCTACTCAATTTTAAAGATGACAGTTTAGGACAGTTTTTCAAGCTCAAAACCAGTAAAAGTGTTGTCATATATACAGTCTTTAAAATCTGCAGTAAAAACAATATAAATGGACTGTTACTTAACTTACTAACCTGTACATTATTCAGGTAAAGTATCCTATCTGTAATGGAATTAAAAAGCTTTTTAAAAATACTGACAAAGACTGAAGAATAAATTGATGCTCTCTTAATAACTCTAAATCATCTAGCTCTTTATGCCAAGAAGTGTTGACAATACCAACTTCAAGGTCATTGTCAACTTGGTAAGTCATTAGCAAATAAAATATGGTTTAATTGGAGCAAACTCAGCAAGGAGCTGCATTATTTTAAGTGAACACCGCAATATAACTTGAAGAAGAATTACTAATCGCCACTCCCGTTGACAATGAAATGGATGAAGAAGGTGCTTTGTAACTTTTTTCTATGACTTTCCCGTAATTAAATATGGAAATAGATTCTGCGAAGAATTAAAAGTCCCTGAGTGCAATAATTCAGGCACTAATGGACTGCCTTCCAGTGTTACAGCACACAGGTAGTACCCAGCATGTTACCAACATCAGCTAATGTATCAGTGTCAGACTCCAGCAGTACCCTTTAGTTCGAATGCCCAACTCTGTAAAGCCGATTGAGGCTGATTATACATGCTGTTTTAAAAGGATGTATTTTTCATATTCTGAAATACTACCTGAAACTTTCTGTGAATTGATGAAACAGCTTGGGAAGACCAGAGATCCGGTTGCCTGAAGACATATGCACATGTATTACGTACATACAGTGCTTATGAAGTCTTTACAGCCACCTCACTAATTTCTAGCATAATCATTGTCAAAGGTTTGGTTTTTAAATATTTTTTTAAACAAAACATCTCCTAAAAAGAGCCTCATTTGCATATTTTTCATCTTTCCAGCACAATATATCACAAACTCCCTAACATAATTATACCATTGAGGGTTATAACATTTAAACTAAGGGAGTTCCTCCCAGCACAGATCTCTTGATACTGCTGCTCAGTTCAAACACTGTTTTCTCACTTAAAGCCGCAGAATTATACACTTCTTCCAGCTCTCCCTCTAAACTATGTTTTATGGACAAGCATCCCTAAAACTGCAGAGCTCCCTAGGTCCCAGCCCTATACACCAGTCCTCACACATTTTTGAAACAACTACCAATCTATCAAAGCACAGTAATACTCACCGTAAGAGCAATTGAAAATGAAGAGCTGGGGTTTTTTTAAATGAGTTCTGTGATATCTATGGAGTGCATATGCTTAAATAGCTACAATGTTTGCATTATAGAATAGGATTTTATTTCAATTGAGGACTTTACAAATCTATATCTGTATCAGAGGGCCTATCTCAGTAACACAAGTTTGTTGCTCTTCCTTGGCATTACATGTGGGCACCGATCCACTAAAGCACTTCAGTACATCCATAGCGTAAAATATGTAAGCAGTCCTACTGCAGTGAAGTGCAAGAGCTGCATGTTAATAGTTAAATACGTAGTTAAGTGCTATGCTGGACTGAGGCCTGCATTTGTTTGACAGTGAAAATATGTTCTGGGAATTCATTGCTTATCCAAAATATACACCCATAATAGGAAAAAAAAGCAGCAACTTGAGGAACCTTAGACAAATGAACTGGGCATTAAAGCACAATGAGGGAGCTCTGACCTAAAAATAGTGGTTGTGTGAAATAAAAAAAGATTCAGCCCAACAGTTACTACACAGTCTGTCACTACTCTAGGGAAAAGACAAGGCCAAAAGAGCCATTACAAGTGCTGAAAGATAGTTTATTACCCACTTAAGATCTTATAGTGTATCTGGGTTTTGTATTTATTTCTTGTTGTGCTATTATATTGTAACTGATAAAATTCATTAAATTCAAGCTTATGTACTGTTTTTATTTAAGCAAATTTATATTAAAACAAAAACATACAATCAGGTATGTTTTGCTACCAAGAAGACACTGTCAAAAACCCCAGAGGATGGAATTGTTTTCAGAGTATTTGAAAGTCCTTTCTCTCCTGAGGACAATAATGCCCTAGTTTTATGTTGCTGGTGTGTGTCCCTGACAAACTTGATGGCTATTGTTGCTCGTATATACCCACACACAAAGTATTAACTGATCCCATTGATCCTGTAATAAGTATTAAGAGAAATACGCATCTGCAGCAGGTTTTCTCCTATGAAGTATAGCCTTGCAAACAAGTCCTTAGAACTAATGAAAAACTGTCCAATTCTAAGAGAAACAGGAAGATGACAAGACATAGGTCTGACGATCTCCACCTGTAACAGAATCATAATGAAAAATATTCTATGAAAACTAAATAGGTACAAAAAAGTTCAACATATGAATTGTCTCCAATGAATCACTCAAATGTTATCTCCTTAATCCTTAATTTTGACTACTGTAAAACTATGATCTCAAACTGTGACCACTATTTCTATGCTGTATCCAAGTTCAAAACCCAACTAAAACAGGGCAATGAAATCTGACATTTAAAAAAAAAAAAAAAATCAATCTATGAACAGGAACTAAGAGGAACTAAAAAAGAAATACAGACAAATCAAAACCAAACAGGACAATACTGTAACATTTGTATAACCTATTCATAAGAAACAATGGTACTTAGAGATAGGGCAATGACTGCTAAGATAATCTACAGTAAGGACTTGACTTAGAAAAGTACTGAGCCACTTAAACACTTTGGTCTGGCTATGGGTCAGTTCCTTAAATAGAAACTAATAATCACACTCCTGAAAGATTCCTATCTTTTCCCATTAGGCTGTTCATTATTTCCTTTAATGAACAGAAATGGAGTTCCTCTATGTCCTCAAAAGTCTTATTTTTTCAATAAATTCAAGATATAAATCTAGTAGGCAAATTAACATTAAAGTCCTTAATGAAATTTATGAATATTTTTTTATCCTTTTATGCAGGATAACAACCTCAGACATAACCAACCTTCTTTAAATACCAACAGTCTTGAAAATAAATTAAATGAAAGTTGTCAAGACAAAAGATCAAAACATCTTATGGTCTCTAGGACCCCAGATCTGACAGAAGTTTCCTGTTCTTCCCATACAGGTTCTTTAAACTCCACTGTACCTGTATTTGGTAATATTTCTTCTATAACAACAGTAATAGGTAGTATTTACAAAGGAATTTGCATCCATAAAGAACTTTCTACCAGAAAGTCCTGAAATTCTTGTGCTCTCACATATACCAGAACACAGAACAAAACACTCTAGTAGTTAGATTTTTAACAGTGATGAAATAGTCAACGTACCTTAAAATACAAAAGCATTTAAGTTCTCATGAAAAGCTGTCTTTTAACACCATCAGTTAAATCTAGAATTCAAAAACTATTTCTCAATAAACTATTTAAAACTTTTATTTCTTTCACATAAAAACTTCAATTGCATATTTTGCAAGTTCTCTTGACCTTTTGTCTCTCCCTTTCTAAAAGATAAAGCATACAGGTAGCTAAAATCCTACCTGAAATCATCCAAATGTAGAAATCAGCAGCCTATTTCATATTGAAATTCTCACATTCCCAAGCACCTTTTCATCATCTTATTTAATCTCCTTGCTTTAGTTCTCCATTTGTGTAACTATAATAATTATGGAGAACTACACAGATTCTACATACGATTACTTAAAGACTATTCATTTTGCTTATTCAGTGTTTAGAAAACATGGTGCCTTATATTTGTGTAACAGCATTCACAGAAAATGAGATTCCTAACAAAAAATGCTGAATACTGAAGTGCTAGCATGAAATACTTAGAAATGCTTGCAAACTGGATCACTATGTGACACTGCTGCCACCTAATGCATTTCTTGAAAAAATAGTAACCAAAAAGAAGTAATCCATTATTCTCTCTTTTTTTTATTATTTTGGTTAATTATGAACTATAATTCACTTTATGCAATTAGTATTGCTCAAGACTCCTCTTTGTCATAAATGATGCTATATTTAGCTCATGTTGCTACTTGAGAATCATCTGTAATACAGAACACTGAACAGCAGCGAGGCTTTTCAAATGGAAGGTATCTTTAATCTGCAATTTGCTTGAAAAGATGTGACAGTAACAATAAAGAACATACTGTTTATTACAATGTTGTAAAAATTCACATCTCTCAACAGAACACAAGAGTTAAACCCACAGCTTTGAATCTGTCATGACTCAATAGTTCTAACATAGAACTGCTAATCTGTAAGAGTTCTCATAATTAAAAAAACTTCTTTTTACAAGGTAGATAGCGGATTTACAGCCTTTCAGCTCTAGAAGTGATTTAGCAGTCTGATTTATTTTTTATTTAAAAAAAATTAATTCTTTGAATAAGCAGTAAGCTGAGCTAGAGCAAAAAAAA
>VWZZ01000008.1:101310-113413 GCA_013399095.1 Psophia crepitans
GCGATGCTTTGATGCGTTTTATGCAAAGCACGGTGATCTCCAAGCTAAGGTAAATAACAGAGATTCTCACTGCAGAGCGGAGCACAGTAAGTTTACACAGTGGAGAAACTGCCCAGCATACCACTATGCAGTACAAACTCAAAGGCTATGATACAGGCACCTCTCAAATTACCAGCTCCACATCCCCCTAACACCTCTCCCATTCATGCCCTGCCTGTTAGCAGCTAACAAAACACACTACTGCTTCTTCACATACGTTTTTATTACATTCGGCCCTCTACATACCTAACAACTGGCAGAGCCAACCCTGGCTCCGTGCAGACACCAGTAAGCGGCCCGAGGGGCAGCACAGTCCCCCCAGCACGTGGCTTGGAGTGGGTGCTGCCAGAGCCACCCCTACTCAGGCACGTTTCGAGCTGACGGGCCACTGCCTACCGGACCAGTAACCACAGCCTCCAGCTGCAGGCAATGTGAGGAAACAGCAGTGCCCACTGCAGCAGGCTCTGAAGAAGCTCATAAAGGAGTTACTCCATCCTGTTTCTTCGTTTCATCATTTAAAGTGGTACACAGCCTGCAGCAGAGCTTTATTTCACATTGGTCTTGCAGTAGTGGCTGCCACCACTCAGCCTTCTCGAAGCCATACTAAACCACAAGTGTGGCAATGGTGGTTTTGAATGGCTTTGCTCTGTTTAATAGGTCTTACCTGGTTCTGCGTCCTCATTAATAACTATAGAGTAGTAACAGTAATGGGAATCCCTCAGCTAAAAGTACCTATCCACATGTCCTGCAGAAACTGTAGGAGAGGTGAGGAGACAACACAACTTTTGGGAAAAAAGTAGCATGTCTCAAAAATAGCCAGCAAAGCTTTCCTCCAGCAAGCCTCAAAAGAGGCTATACTAGCCCCTGGAATGATCATTGCTTATACTAATAATTATATTACATGTTGTGCTATTTCCTTCTTTGTTTCCCAAAAACTCTCAAGTGACAAATGCTGATGACATAAGTTTTTGCTCCCACACCACAGCGACTGAGCTACATGCATAGCTTCCAGACTTGTGCCCATACATAGCACTGATTTCCAAACTGCTGACAACTGGCCTCACTGCTTTAAGTGCAGCACTCCGCTGAAGTGTGCCCTCTTTCTGCTTAGACCCCAGGAGCAGCTAGATGACTTGTTGCTTTGCACCAAGCTTATCACTAAAGGGTACAGGTGATTTTCTGAAAACACCTAATACCAGATCTTGATACGTCCACTCAAACCATGGAGAAATGTGGGAAGACAGAGAAAGTAGCACATTTTCTCCCTTGATGCATGCATTCAAATGGGAGACAATACGTCAGGTATTTCCCACTGTTGAAAAATGGTAAACATAGTAAAGCAGTTACCTCCAAGTAGGCAATCATTCACACCCTGTTGTTTCCATCAACCTACATCTCTCATTAAAACTGTATTTATTGAGGGCATGTTAAGGCTCCAAGTTCCCTATTTAAACATACCTCAACCTTTCTGGGAACATCTATCTTATATTCACATAGAGCATTTCTGTAAAACTGGTGCAGATTCCTTGTGACCACAGCTGGCTGTGCAGGCAGTGAGCTTAGCCTCCAACCTGAAAAACTAAAAATACAGTAAGAAAATTTAAACCAAGAGTGATTTAATTCTAAATTATTTTTCGTAACACTAGGCCTGCATATATGAAAAAGTGGCAATATACACAAGGTTAAAGATATTTACTAGCCTTCATTGGTAGTAACAGGCAGAATTTCTTGATATGGTTTTCAACAATAACTTTGTAGAAAAGGAAAAAAAAACCCACCACACAACCACAAAAAAAGAAATACTACAGAGACAGCTGTAGATGGCGTATTTCCCCAATTTTCCTCAGGTTATACACAGTACAACTGAACTCTGCATTTCAGCATTGCAAACATGATGCAGCAGAAAGCTTTCCCATTTCCAGTGCTTCCACCAAAAAAAAGAGTATTTATAAATAATATCTTCAGGCTACTACAGCTCCAAGATTAAACATATCCATACCATACTATCTACTCTGATGAAGAAATCATGCTTTGTCAACATCTGTTCCAGAATTACATGTAATGAGGATTATTTTAAAAAGCTGCTACAAGTAGAAACCAATAATGAAACTCTTCTATCATAAGTGATATTCTTCCTGTTTAGGCAAAGCATTCATTATTTTTATTCATGTCACATACATGAAATACTAGCGGAGCTGTCACATAAATAAAGTCTTAAACATGCTGACAGGGATCAGAGTTCACCTGAGCGCAGGCCTCTGATCCGGGGCTGCCACTGGCCACCCATGTGCTGTGTCAATAACTGCAATCAGTATGCAGAAGTCTCTGCTTCTCTAATCATTTCTGGAGCAGGCTTCATGCAGCAAAACCTTTGAGCTTCTGCTCTTCTTTTCCTGGTATCATCTCTATTTGGATTGGATATAGTCAGCCATTCTTATCTGAGGTTGGAAAGATATTTCTTTAGTATAAAATCTTGTCAGGAGAGGAAGTCAACTGAAAAAAAAAAAAAGTATGTGTTTTACATCTCCAAAGAAATTCAGAAGACTCATACAGGCATCCCCATAAAAAAACCCCAACATTTTTACAACATTAAGTTAGCAGATAAGCAGTTTTCCAAAATACTACAATGAGGTGAGGGGAGAGGGGAGGAAGATACATATTTTGAGGTGGTTCGCATGAGAAGTCCCAGGCTCAAAATTCAGTATGAGAGGCAGAGTCGTTAGGTACAAAGGAAAGCTTCCCAGTGAAGAGTGTTTCATGAAATTTGCAGAAATTAAATAATATAAATAGACATCTTTAAAGATGTAAATATTCAAAATACAAAGCATTAAATATGTTTAAAAGAACGAGAGGTGCCCAAGCAGTGTGAATAGGTGCTTTAATAACATTGTGCTCCTATTTCTGATGTATGTAAGATCATATAGACTCTGAAATTCACCTACTCTGTGAATTACACTATATAAAGATGCTAATTAAAGACAAGGTAGCAGTGAGAGAGGACTACACTTAAAAAAGAGGGGGAAGACAGGAAAAATTAGTTTATACAGAAGGAACTGTGAAACTGAAGATCACCAAGAGAATACATTATAAGTGTTTTAAAATTATTCAGATGAAATAGTCCAAATTTCTAATCCTAGGCCAGATGTCTTTCTGTTGGGAATATTCCCAAGAGATGATTTTCCTTACCCTAGCATTTCTCTCTACATCCTGCTGCAAATTCTGCATCTGTTCCATTTTTCAAGCCTGTCATGGGAAAATATTTAACTATAGTTCTCCACCAGGGTTCTTTCTGCAGCTCAGACCTCACTCTGCATTACCATCTTCCAATCTGCTGTGAGATTTGTTGATTCATTTCCTTTTTCCCATTTCCAATAGCTATACAGGCAGCAAGTTGCAATGCTGAAATTACTGCTTACAATTGGGTTACTGCATGGACAAACTGTACACACAGTGCTGTCTGTAGAAGACAAGACACTAGTCTGGCTGAGGACAGCTCTGATATAAAGACATACTTGTTGTTCCAATTATCTTCCCTAGTTCCAATGCTGTCCTCTAATTCTTCATGCACGTTTTCTGTTTATCATCATTTATATTTCAGTTGCATCCAAAACACCATATCCAGGATTAAACCCTCACTGCAGTAAGTACAGTCCAAACACAGGAATACAAAGACTTCTGCAGATAGAGAAATGCCAGTGCCATGAGCAGAATAATTTTAAAAATAAGCAAGCTGCACCAATAAACATGGTCCCAGATTTGCACTTCATACTGCTACGTTATGTTAGAAACAATTGCACAATTTCCAAGACATGTTGTAGGTTGAGAAATGTAGCATGTTACATTACTTACTAAAGCTGAATATTAGATTTTTAAACAGTGGGAAAAGAGCTAAAGAAATGGGGTTTGTGTTTTGTTTCTTTGTTTTAAAGAGGAAGGTATTATAAGTTAAAACATTATATTACAGCTATGATTCAGGAGAAGTTCTGAGCTTTCACATCCTGTAATATAAACACATTACATACCATAATTCTCCTCTCCAAAGGGATGATGACTATTACAGATAAAATGCTTTTGAACACAAAGTTGTCTTTAACTGCTTAGCATTTTTTGTTAACATCCATAATGCATGCATCTATCCAAGTTTGCTGTCAATCCAGATGTCTCTTGACAGGAGCTGGTTAAAAGCTGGCTTAATGAAGAACAACCATCTTCTGCTACAGAACATCATTATAGCAGGCTTGGTCCTTTGGAAACAAATTCCATCAGCTATCTCAAGAAGCAGAACAACAAACACTGTCACAGATATATTTTTACTAGCTCAAAAGTTCTGGTTATACTCTTTGCATTCAACCATGTGTAGAAAAGAATTGCAGGGCTTTTTGCTGTTCTCTTATCACATGAGCATTATTAGATATTAACAATCTGCCATCATAAACCATTGAGTCTCTGATGAAAAGTACTGGATGTGGAGTTGTATTTAGCAGGAAAAATAATGCTTAGTAGTGTCCAAAACTACGGAAAGCAGACACTTCTCAAAATGTAAGTACTTAAACAGGATAATCTACACAGCTGGCTGAATTTAGTATATTCTATCTGTTGTATTCGTTAAGAACTGGATAAGTGAACACATACTGCCGATATAACTTGGCACCAGAGTAAGTCCATCTGTAACATTCTCCTTCGTTAATACTCTGGTGTTTGTTTTTTTTTTTCACTTGGTAACTTGAGAAAGAAGTGTCTCAGCTAAGTTCCATAGTCTTACAAATCAGGTAAAATATATTAAAAAGGTGGGGTTTAACTACCACTGTACTTAGTATGTTCGAATTTATTTTAAAACTTTTTTCATTATTATGTTAAAAACATAATAATTCCAAATGAAAAATAAATCTATTCTGGTAAATGCAACCATAACTGAGTTGTATTAGGCACAAAGAGGTTGACTAAGACCCACTGAAATATACGAAGGCTACACAAATATAATATCTACAACTTCAAAAAGTTGAATAGTATTGGGGGTGGGGAGAAAGTCAGTCTTGTCACACTTATAACGCAATTAAGTGAAAAGCAAGTGTGGTGAAATCAATGTGTAATCGCAAATCAATTACCATAAATTAGACCAGGATCTAGCATCAGCAGTTGCAAAGAACTGGTAACCAGATACAAATTTGTTCCCAAATCAAATGGAGTCAGGCAGAGTAGCTACTAGACATTAGCTTCCCCTTGACAACTGTTCAGCAGCTTGTGGGAACTGAGCGCACAGTGTTCTTACTCCAGTTGTCAGTGAACAGCTGTCTGGCTCAGGAAAAAAGCAGCATCACAAACTAACAGCGAGGCCAATTAGTAGATTTGAGAAGTTTGGGCCATATTCTGCACTGGCCAAAGCCATGTGGTTGCAGTCAGTATCACCCCAGCCCTGAACTACCAAGTCCTACTGAAATTTCAATGTTAGCTTCAGCTCAGGACCATGGTGGTACAGTCATGTAACTTCTGGTTGGCTTTAAGAGCAAGTTGCTCTTCCACATGCCTGCCTGCAACATATGGTCTAAGTATATATGTGGGTGTGTATATAGTACATGGGCCATTCTTGTCCTCCAGAGCCCTTAACACTTTCTATCAAGAAATTGGTGAAGTATATAAAACATTTTGTTCATTAACCCTTCTGCTAAGTGGACATCCCCAAAGTACTGGATAACTAAATCTGTCTCCTGTTAAATCTTGAAGTGACCAAACTCAGGCTTTAGTAAATCCAGCAAAACTGGTCTTTTCCCAGTAACTTCTTATCACTGGAGAAACTTAAACCTGAGAGCAAGACAGGAGACCAAAAAAAAAAAGAAAGACTCAAGCTTCCAGCTCCTCAGTGTTCTGGGCATGAAGTGGTATCACTTCAACGCCACCCAACATCCCACCCACGTTCAGAAGCAAAATGGATTGCCAAGGCTGAGCTTGAATGTCAGATGAGTTTCTGCTACATTCACCGGCTGCAGGTTTGCCAGGCTGCAGCTTTCATCAGCCTATGTCTTTGACTGACACATTATGTGATCATTCACACCATCTCTATAATTGCTATCAGAGCAGAATACCTGTGGTCAACATTCACTGTCCCAACTGAAAAAAATAACCCAGACTAGAGCTGCAGAACAATTAGTATCACCTCTTCTTAAAGGAAAAAATGGATTTTGTCTCAGAACTGAAGCAAGTTGAAAGCAATCTTGTTCACCAGGCCAAAAAAATTCTCTCGCACAAGCACGTGCAAGAGAAAAGGAGAGCAAAAGTTTCCCCTACTAAAGTAAGATCAAAGCATCCCACAGCCTTTCTGTAACAATTGGTGTGACTTTGAGGTGTTTTCTGGTATAAGAGCTTTATCGGCTTCCATAACAGCTTGCCCGGTCACAGGTCAGTTTGAGAACATGATGCCCCCCTACGGCAGTGTGAGAAGAACAGCTGGGCTGAAGCAATGCATACATCTCCTTGAATAATAGGTATTATTTGAATAATATTCTACAGCATTACCAGAATTCATACTTTGCTGGATGTGCATCCTGGACAATTAAGAGTGAAATTTATTCTCAGTCCTACACTTACTAATCTATTTTAGGAACTAGAAGGCTTATCCCTTCCTCCTTGCCTCATCAGTGGCTCTACACAGCCCATGGCCAGTTTCTATGGTAACTATAAGGATAGGTGGAAATGTACAGATGCCACACAGAACTGCACTTCCAGCAGCAGTCAGGAAGGGGTGAAGGCAAAAGGACTTCATGGTTACATATTTCTCAGAGCTTTTAGAAGTTAGATCAGCACTCCAGGAGTGAAAGGAACAGAGAGGGTCAAAAATCTAAACACAAAGTGATTACACTAAGAAAAAGGAGGCAAAATAAGATTTCAAAACTCAGACCACAAAACTGAAAACTAATTGGAGCAGTAAGGTAGAAATAAGTGAACTATCTCTAGCAACAATATTTGCATCAGCAAAGCCTTGCTCTACAAAGACATGTACATATTGAAATAAGACAAAGATGTGCACAATTGGGTTTTTGTTAGGTTCTTCCCCTCTACTTAGTGCTGGATAACTTTTTATTTTAAAACAGCCCTGGTTATTAAACACAGAGGCTTTTACTAAAGTCCCACTACTAATACCCTTTGGGATATTTGATAGTATGCCAGCTGTATTCCGAGCTCAGAGGCAAAACATGTAGGCATTTTAAACAGCAGGCGCTACATGCTCCAGAGCAGCACTCCCTAACTTCCCCTCCTCAAAAAAAAAGCAAACAGCACTTTAGGAGATTTCTTTTCCTGTGCATGGGTCCCACTCCCACCTCATAAAGGCAGAGATTCTCATTTGCAAATGTACAATCCCATTTGGTAGTTTAGTCCTTAAGTACAGGCAAAAGTTACATTAGAAATTATTGTGTGTATTTTTGGGTGAAAACTAACACAAGAAAAACAGCAAGCCAGTGCAACTTGACTGCTCCCTGTGGACTAGGGCTTGTACAGCTCAAAGCTTTTGGTGTTCTCCAGCTAGCAGACACATGCATGTCTTATGGTAAGAGAGTCTCTATTAGAGCTGGCAGGAAAGTGGATACAGTGCTGGGGTGAATCCAGTGGAACAGCAAAAGGCTGACATCGTTTTTCTGAACCCCGAGGTGTTGCCCTGCCGACACTTACTTCCATCTGTCCTCTTCCCCTGGAGAATAAAGTCTAAATCCTTCTTTTGTCTTTCAGTTTAGCTCAGCTCTCTCCCAACCAAACCACACTTCAATATTAACAAATATAGAAATAAAACTGTAATACACTGTGGATCTAACAGAACTTACCAAATAACATACTTTGCTATTCCACAAATATATGTACATAAAATACATATACATATGTTTATTCTTCTTTCGACCTCTACATATGGAAACTCTTCAGAGAATGGATTACTGCATCACATTTGTGCAGTATCTGGCACACCCTGATCTCAGCTAAGCTCTATATATGCTGCTCAAATACCTGCTTGGTAAACAAAGATAAAGACACAGCAGTGACACAGAATTTCAGATCTAACCTACATGCCTGAAGGTGGCTGATGAAAAGGGAGAGGAGTATTTCTCTTGCTTTAAACACAGTTATACAGACAGTTCAAGTGTAAAATCTGAGGAATGGTTGATGACTCAGATCAGCACTTCCCAGAAGTAACGATGCTTCCGAAAATGCTTAGTATTGCACACTTCTATTGTTATGCTTGGAAAAAATATATTATGTAAATATTTCCTCTGATATGAGGGCAAACTTTTACAGATACTTTTTTTAATTACTAATGTTTCCTACAAAATACATATGTTTTGCAGGATGATTGACTTGATATGATAAAAGCTTTTCTGGGTTCTTCTGATTTTCACCTTAAATCATACCTACAGCTATAGGATTTCTCTCACTCAGTTTTTGGTAAAACATATACATTTCTACAGACATCTTCACAAAAATATCCAAATAAGTTCTGCTTCATTTAAAAAAAAAAAAAAACAAAAACAAAAAATACAAAGTCTTTTCAAATTCAAGCATAAAGAGAGAGCAATTTTCAACAGTGGGTAAAAAGGAGAGGACCCTTTAATCAGAGAATGTCTGGGCAATGAAATATGCATTCATGCTCATTACTACTTCTTTACTCCTTGTTTGCTTTTTCTGATTTCTGATTACCTTCTGTGTCTAACTTACCACAAACAACCACAGCTGCAACTAGCCTGTCCTGGAGTCTGTTTCATTTTCTTCAATTAAGTTTCACTTCCTCCCACACATGCATTCATGGCACAGGATACCAGGCAAAGACTTCTGAGTTTTTAGCCATCTTATTCAATAAAGTAATTTGACTGCCTCTTCCATTTAGCTTTTAGGAAGGATGACTAGTCCATGCATTATCTTGAATGAAGTCCACAATTGCTTCCTAGAGCCTGCTCCCACATAATGTGTTTTCCTCCCCCGCCTTGCAATTCTAGCCTATAACTACTAAATCATTCAGCAGAGTACATACTGCTCTGATTCATCTGGCCTTTTGCAAAGCCTCTGGAAACTGAAAGGTTAGTGTATAAACCATACATATTGTATCACAGTTCATTAAATATTATTTACTGCTTGCCCTAAAACCATAGAAGACACCTGACAGGCATCCCATTGACTGCGTACAATATTTGTGTTAATTGTTTCATACAGAACTTACACGGACAGTTTTAGCTGCTGCATAATCTCAAGTGCCCAAAGGCTATTTCAGCTTTGACCTTATATGCAGCAAATCAGGAAAACCTCAGACCCTGCAATACCTTCCAGCTTCTCCCCCCATATGGTTCCTTCCTTCTCCAAGTCACCAAAATGATCTAGGCTTCCAGCATCTCCTCGTACAAACTAACCTTATTGTCTCAAAGAAGTGAAAGCGGTCTTCAGCCTGCTCCCAAATAGAAACTGAACTCTAAAAGAGGGTTTTCTAGATTGGCATGCATTCAGTAGAGTAATCACGGAATGAGACCTCTTAAGTCTAGTTTTGCCCAAGTTAATTTCTTGTTGTGTGCCTAAGTGGCATGCTCCTCAGGGCTGTATGCTGTATAAAAGGCTCTGCACATCAGACACAGTACAGAGGCATGCAGTCACCTTGGACCCAGCATGCAACCAGGCTAACAAAATCTTCTTAAAAATCTGAGAAAGAGGCAAGTTTGATATTCATGCCCCTGAGTTGCCCGGTAAGAGACAAGAGGAGACCTGGGCACAGCTTCAAGCCTTGGCTCTTTGCCAACTCTGCAGCATTCTTATGTCTCTATGTTGCAACCCTGAATACCTGAATTAGCCAAGTTTTTTCATTTGCAAGGTTATACTAATTCTTTACTGCTCTCAGTAGCTGAGAGCAGACTGTGTAGAAGATTATATTCTGGCACGCTGTTGACAGCTGAGTGTGCCATCAAAACAAAGAGTAGTTAGCAGATTCTCATCCTTTTATTTCTCTGTTAACTTGGGGAAAGTGCTCGAATGGCTGATTTCTTTAATTTTTTTAACCTACTTCAAATTAAATACTCGTAATTCAGAACTCCCAGTGCAATGAAGAAGTTAGTCAACAGGACACCTTAAGTACTGTCATAATGTTTTGGATTCCTTCTGGCTAGATTTTCAGTTATTTTACAAATGACTCTACTAGCCCAGGTACTAAAGAGCACTGACTGCCAGACACTCTCGAGCAAGGCCACATCACATCAGTATTCATACAGACAAAGCACTTTCCTTTAGTATTCTCACTAGCAGTTGTTTTGTCTTCTGCTGGGGCTTTTCATCTTTAGCCTTAAATTTCAATGAACAAGAAACTGGCACGCTACCAATCTACTCTCAAATGCCTCAAGGGCTTTGGGCTATGTAAGGAACAAATATAATCTCATACCTCTAACAGTTCAGATGAAATTCCTCTTTTCTCTTTCTAGTGCTCAAGTGTCTCTTGGCCAACTGAGATGGATGAGTAGTTCCAAGGTACATATTACAGATTCGTTTAAGCTTTGGATGATGAGATTTCTTTTCCTGCAGGTAAATTCTGCAGCACCCTCAGAGGTGGGTCACTTAAGCTATCTACCGAAATCCCTCTTTTTGTCCATTACAGTCAAATAAGCATCGAAAGGAGTTTTCTCTTCAAAGATAACATAATTTAAACCGAGGCAATCCAATCTCTTGCCTTTACCGTCTGCAGATTATTAATAGGGTGTAAAATAGGAGCAGGAAGAAAAATATCCTTTCTTACCTAACCCCTTTGGATATTCAAAACATCTTCCCAGAAAGCTAGCTCCTACTACAGCCTGTAATATTTTTGGGTTTTTATGTGAGCTGATTATTTAGTTCCTTCAGTACTTACAGCATCTTATCTCAGCATTTTCCAAATCAGCCAGTAGTCTCCATGTCTCCTCTATTTCCTGGAAAACTTTCTGGGTCATGACAGCCAGGTCACTGAGCACCTCATCAATCTGTCTTACTCTTACAGACAGCTCTGTGATTTGGCTTCTACATTCATGGATACACTTTTAACTGTGTGGCTAACAGTGTTTATCTCCTCTGACAAAGTATTGGAGGTCTCCCAAAAGGGACTGGGATATGATATCCTAATTAATTTTGCAAAAATCTTTAGGTTTTGTGTCTCATTTCTTGGACTTCTCTTAACACCTTCCAGTTGCCTCTCAGTGCTCTAGCATCTCTGCAATAGTTCTGTTTGGACTTACTGGGAGTATCACCTCACAAATTTCCTCCCTGGAAACTCACTCACTTTGACATCAGCATATCAAAATTCAGCCTAATTTCCTAAAGGAAAAAAATTATAGGATCTCTCTGTAGGATGAATGCCTTGGATAGAAGTTTTATTGTTTAATGTATTATAGCCCTCACACGTTAAGGAAGATCAGGGACAGGGTTAGCAAAGTCCACTATTGTCCAAGTGTTAAATGCCTGTCATTAACATAGAATCATTGAGCTTGGAAGAGACCTCAAGAATCATCTAGTCCAACCGTCCCCCCCACCACCTATTACCCACTAAACCATGTTCCTAAGTACCAGATCCAATCTTTCTTTCAACACACCCAGGGACAGTGACTCCACCACCTCCCTGGGCAACCCGTTCCAATGCCCGATCACCCTTTCCGAGAAGAAATTACTCCTAATTTCCAACCTGAACCTCCCGTGGCGCAACTTGCAGCCGTTCCCCCTAGTCCTGTCACTAGTTATCTGCAAGAAGAGGCCGACCCCCAGCTCACCACAACTTCCTTTCAGGTAGTTGTAGAGGGCAATAAGGTCTCCTCCAGGCTAAAGAGTCCCAGTTCCCTCAGCCGCTTCTCATAAGATTTGTGCTCCAGACCCTTCACCAGTTTTGTTGCCCTTCTCTGGACACGCTCCAGGGCCTCAATGTCTTTCTTGTGGTGAGGGACCCAAAACTAAACACAGGACTCAAGGTGCGGCCTCACCAGGGCTGAGTACAGGGGGACGATCACCTCCCTGCTCCTGCTGGTCAAACTATTCCTGATACAAGCCAGGATGCCATTGGCCTGCTTGGCCACCTGGGCACACTGCCAGCTCA
>VWZZ01000008.1:119829-130700 GCA_013399095.1 Psophia crepitans
AAAAAAAAGCACTCAGCCTTAGTAATCCAAACTAGGAGATCAAAGGAAAACACATAACAATACCACAATGCGAATGAGTTTTTGCCTGGGAAGTAAAAAGCTCTGCAAAAAATGTCTACAACAGCAGAATTCCTAGAGCTCAGAGTTTTATAAAGCCAGTTAGCAGGGTTTGACTCATCATTTTTTTTGATAGCAGAAACCTGACCCTTAGGAAGATACCAGTGCTGTTTCAGAGGCAGTCCCAGTTCCCCAAAGTTTGAAGCTTTGGAAATGTTTAATTTCTGCTAAATGCTGTATCTGAAATTTTTTTGTTCATTTTGAAGTGATTACGTCCTACCTACCCTGCACAACACAATTCCCATTAAAATAAGAAGCCTAAGGAACAGTACAATTTTTCCGTTTGAGAATAAAGACTTGGGTCCAAAACCATAGAAGAACGATAGTGCAGTATCCCTTTATTTTAAGCCCGCTCTCTGAGAAGTAAGTATCATCTATCTTAACAATGTTTTTAATTTGGTAGAGTAAGATATCAGGGAAACGTGGATCAAGTATTGCAGTGAAACTGAGGCAGAAATTGCAGTTCTTGAAGACTTCAGTTATTTATGTTTGTTCCCTCTTGTAAAATCACCCATGGACTTCTTATTTTCAAGCCTTCCAACTTATCCAGGTAATATGCTATCAAGCACTGACCATTAGCTTTTCCCTTCTGAATAGCCCATTCACTAACCATTGTTTGCTCTCACTTCCAGATATTTTATGTAGATCAGCCATTTGTAGTGCTGAATTTTGATAGCATTGGATCCCACAGACATCTGCATAGGAGCCTGCATGGGGTCTAGGAGGCTCAGCTTAGGCTTTGGTGTGCATTGATGTTGTCAGAATGTGCAGCTGCTTTGATCAAGCCACAGGTCTCATTGTTAGTCCAAGGGAGAAGCAGTTAGACAAGCAGGGAAGCCTCTTTCCGCAAAATACATAGCCCTACAGAATCTCTCTGGAGAAGGTGAGCTATGAAAAATACAATACACAGGGGACAGTACAAGAAAAAAGAACAATTAAGTTGTCTCTCTGCACAATGAGGCAGGCATAGCACTCTAACTGAGCAACTTTAAGCAAGTGTTTTCCATTAGAGGAGTTTCCAGATTTTTCAGACCTAAACATCTGTGTAATTTGCAGGTATGAAACAGATTTGCACACACTTCATAGTACATGTGAATTACACTTCCAGGTCCACTATTTTCACAAAACTAGCATGAATACGCAGGTGAACCCACTGGCCCAGCTCCAGCTAATCCCTGAACTATTCTTGGCACGTCACCAAGCAGCAGCAACTATAATGAATGGCAATAGCAAAGAAATGATAGCCTTATCTTTCTGGCAAGAGCTCTGAAAGCTCCATGAGAAACTCATCATCACTAATGCAAACCCAAGAAAGGAGGGAGATGTGCTCTCACTAAGCAGCATTCTCACTGGGGCCCCTGTTCAGGATAACATTCGCAGTAGCTTAGAAAACTTTCCTATAATAAAACAGTTAGCAAAGATTCATGCAAAACAAATGTATCCAAGCAAATAGGGACGCAAACAGCCATTTTAGCTATCCTGGTTCATGACTTTTTATTATTTTTTAATAAACAATTAGCAGGAAAAGAATTAATTAGGTTTGTGAAGATAAAACAGTTTTGAGGGCTGTTAGTTGAGATCTTGAACTGATTTAAAATGTTTTAAAATCTAAAGCTTGGGTAGTTACCAGTTTCATACACAAAAGAAAGGACCTAACTTCAAATGTAACATCAAAAATCAAAATTCAGCAATACAAAGCAGCAATAAGATTACTTGAAACCTCTTCTTAAACATTCTTGCAGTCCTTGCCATCAAGAAGTACAAGAAACACAGCTGTGGCCAACCCCACAGCAAGAAGTTTAAGACTTCAAAGCTAATTTTTCAGAGGCCTCTCAGTTTGTTGTTGACAACAGTGTTTTGGTTTCAATTCCAGAGGTCCTTATAACTAAAAAACTTCAGATATGGGCACATATATGAGTGTCCCTGAATGCAGGCTAACATCAAGTGACTTTTTTTTTTTTTAAGTATAGAAACTATCAACAGGCAAACCACAGGTGTGATGGCGAGGTCAGGGCTGTAACATAGAGCTAGGAAAGGTAATAGTAGCGACTACTGGAAAGCTGCCATTTAAATCAGAAATGTCTTTATAAGGTCAAAGCATAACATACCTCTTTAAAACATTCATTTTAAAACCACCTTCTTTATATGCTCTCTCTCCCATCATCTCTCCCCTAGCTTCAGTTTGTGCTCCATATGCTGTTGATGGGCTGCATATCCTCTTGCAGGTCCTATGCTGCTGCTGCTGCAGCCCTCTTATCCATGCCAAAAAACAGTCAGAGTGCACCAAGTCAGCACCGCAGGCTCCAACTCCTACCTTTCCCATGCTCGCCCAAGGGAAATCACTCCTAAGAGTAACCTCCATTGCCTGAAGATCAAGATACACTGTGAGTACCTTTGATGCAATTTCCACCCCCACTTGCACTGCTATGGATAAAGTTTTCAGACACGACCAGTACCTGCCAGGTCTTGCAGTTTGTCACAATGCCTGACAGCCAAAATTAACAGCGGTGGTGGGAAAAATATGCAAACATACACATGCGGCACTAAAATAGGGCAGTTTCGAAGCTTCAAAATCAGAAAGCCTGATGAGTAAAACCAGCATAATACCCATTATTAGAAAAAGTGTGGCTCTAGCAGTTTCTCGAAATAGAGCTGTGACTGTGAACACAAGCTTGTGAGCTACTTGTACAATACATAGGCTACATCTATGCTGATAAAGGGTTGTGATCAGCATGCTCAGGAATGGTCCCAAACATTGGGAGCACACCTGTACAGTTGCTGGAGAACAAGGTCTGAGTTGCATCACACGGACTCAGAATATGAGTCTGTCACAGATTCACATGTCGCACAGCATTCTTCTCAGTAAGGAAAAGTGAAACTTTCCATTCTCACACCTTCTTGTGTTTTGTCAATTTTGAGGCTTTCCATACAATGAGGAATAACCCAGACTTTGGCCTAAAATGCTGACAGAAATAATCCTTAAATGATTCAACAGTCTGGATTTCATTTCTTATTTACATTTTGTTTCCGTTTTAGTAGCGTGTGCAGTAGATAATGAAAACAGAAATATTAAAGGATCTCTGCATTTCTGATTGCACTGGCATTCCATTTTGACTATGATGTGATCCTCTCTTGCTGTTGCCATAATCTGGATGTCTTCTAGCTTGGCAGCTTTCCCCATGGATCAGTACGCTACTGCTGACCACAAATCTTTTTCATCGTGCAATATAAACATAAGATTTTTGTAATCTCTCTGTTGTCGCCTTCTCACTCGATACATCAGATAGCAGCTTTCCCCCACTACCAGGAGTATAACAGATAATAATCTTATTTCTGTATCTTAAATGCAATTTCACAATCCAAGTGTAAACTCTTCACAATCCTATCAACTGCCTTGCTCCTTAGTGCCTTCCTGGTCTAACTGCTGGATCTGCTATCAGGCTGCTGTCTTATATCTGGAATCTTCATCCATCAAGCCCAATGACTCTCACAGCCCTTTCAAGTATCACATTAAGGATTCTAGACTAAGCAACACCCCTTCTCTTTCACATTCGTCAACAATCCTGATGCCCCATATTATTCGTCTGCCTGTTGTACTGAAATCTTAATATTTCTCAAGAAGGACACAAGTCTTATGTACAACCTGAAGAGCTTCAGGGCAACTGAACTTGTCCCCAATGGCAATTTTTTATTTATTTTTTTTTAAAACAACACTATTCTTGCATTTCCAGTCCCAGTGGGAAAAGTAAATAAATTTGTTTGGGCCTGGAATATTATTATGCTTGGTTTTTTGGTGTGGGTGTTTTTTTGTTTTTCTTTTACATAGACCACACCTTAGAGGCAAACAATAAGAAGTGGAGAGCCTGGCTCAATGAAGTTGTTTTAGTAATATTTTGTGAGAGACAGTTAAAATTAGCACATTTCATGATCGTTGAGCTCTCCTGCTACTGTATGTAGATCAATGCCCTTTTTATGGAACAGGAAAAGGACATTAAGGAAGGAGAAACTGACACAAATGTTTTGAGATATTAAACCTTCTGTGGATGCAAAACCCAAGAAATCTGAAGAATCAAACATCTAGATTTAATTTATCAAGTAGTTACAGATAGAGTGAAACACTTCAACATCTGAGGGTAGCTCTTGTGGGCATTTGAATACCTCAGAATTGTCTTTCTGAAATTCTCAGCCTCAGTGAACAGGGAAGCTTGCCAAGAGCTTGCTACAAGGTTCAGAGAAGATAACGGCCTCAAAGCTGGTGCCTAGGTGCACATTGTCCCTAATTCTAGTTTTGGAAAACACCATCTTTCTCTAGAATTACTATAGTTTATTCTTGATGCTACAGTGACTGTGGCTTTTACTGGTAATAAACACAAAAAAGATTAAAAGAATGCAAAATTCACAACAAACTGAACTGAACTGAGACACTTGCTTCATGAACACCAGCATCTTCATTGCCTGAAGCAGCACTTAAAATTAATTGCTCCATCACACACCTTTTACAGACACACAGGGACACACATCCTGCCTTCACTGTTATGCATTAATCACTTTCACAGCATAAGTTTTGATTCCACCCCAACCTCCTGAGCTATGTGGCAGAAGAAAATACAAGGAAAAGAAGCTTGAGAGCTAGCAGATCAAACCAGATCTCAATATCTATCTGAAAATTCACTTTTCTTCTCAGATTTGCCCAGCTGCATGCTTCACAGTATCCCAAACACAGTTCAAGTTCTGAGCGCCTGTCTGGGAAAAATGACAACTCAAATTTACTTCAAATCACCAGGTGGTTATACCTGGAGCTGCCTGCTTGTAAAGCAGGCTGTACCTCTAAGACCCAGGATAACAGGACACAACTAATTTATGTTGTGGAATGAAGTCAGAGAAAAATGGGTTGCAGTAGCTCAAGGGGCAAAAAGAAAAAAAGGGGTGGGGGGAGCATGCATCTGCAGCAAAATGGTGTATTCAATAGGAATGTGAAGTCTCTAACATATTCAGGAAAATGCCAATTTCTATAATATTGAAGGATTAAAGCCTAAGGATTTTTGCCTGTGATACGCAGAGCTGCTGGCATTTCAGACTTCCACAAGTGCAAAGAGACCTTTTTTCAGTTCATACCCAATTTATATTTGAGACATCCCAGAAATATCTATGCATGTATACATTTGCATGCATAGACATGTACATATTAAATACATGGGAAGATAGAGATATGTATATATTTAGTGAAATATATTCATCAAAAGTCCTGTTTCTGAAATTCAGTGAAACCTATAGCCAGTTTTACAGTTAAGGAACCACAAAACATACACAGTCGTACACACATACACACTAAGGAATTTTTGCTACCTTAAGATATAGCCTGAATTCCTGTACTAAAGCATCAAAAATTAAATAAACCACAGAGTTCATATTTCATCTGCTTGAACTAATGACAGGCTTTAAAAGGACACAGTTCAGGCAGCTGGATATTCCCTTCACCAGATTAACATAACACTAGCATGTTGTGGGCAAAAATGTGGCAAGACACTGCCTCAGAGTTGCAAATTCCTCTGAAGACAGTCATCTGGCTAATATGTTATTCATTTGTTAACTTCAGTCAGAACTAGTTCAGTTGTGAAATGTGGCAAAAATATTTCCTGAGAGGGACAAAGCAAATGGAGTCAAAATAACAAAAGAGTTAAGAGTCCTGGGAAAGTTCAAGCTCACTGGATTGCAAGGTTGAAACAGTACAGAAAGATTTAAATAAGGAAGGCTAGTGTACACATCGCTAATATCTTATTTAAATTTCTGAGACCTTGCTAACATTATTAAGGCACTGCAGTATTGAACCTGACACTGAGGGATATACTATGTGCTAAAGTGGGTCTTTTTTGGATTTTTTTTAGACATACCTATTTGATTTTATCAGAATACGTACAATGAAGAACAGATTACTTCTCATCTACCAGTTGCTGAAAGGTTGTCCTCACAGACATACAATCACAGACCAAAGTAACTAGCCTATACCACTCAGGAAGCATAAAAGGTTGGATTTCAAATCAGGTCTTTTTTATAACTGTCCTTTTCCTCGTATTGTAATAATTTGGTTTATGCATCACTTACAGCTGAACACAGTGGCCTTGCTCTTGCAATTATTATTGCTTAGGTAGAGTTCAAATTATCTCCATTAGCATTATCAAGTCAGAAGCTGGTTTTGCAAATTAGAAGTTACTTATGGGACTTACTTTTGTTTATGTCTAAGCAGAGAAGTTGATGGAAGCAGGGAAATAAATAGGACACAGTTTTCTTACTAGATGAGTAACATTATTTCTGTAGCAATAAATTACAACATTTATGTATAAAATACTTCATAACACTTAAACAAAACACACTGTAGCAAATTCTGCATGCACTTCATTGGGTTAAGCCCAAAAACATGATTTACACAAATGAAGCTATACTAAAGGTATACAATTTAAAACAAAAAGTACTATATAATTGCTTTGTACACCCAACAACTCCAAAATAAACCTTTACCCATGAACATGTATCAGCACTTACTCAGAAACAGCAGTGTGAATCTACAAAAAAAGGGTTATTTCCAATTTATTTCACATTCCTCTAACTTAAGCAGGAAAAAAAGAACTAAAATTAGGTGATGAATAGCCAGTCAATATTAGGAAGAATATACTTATGGAACAGCTGAAGATGGCTGCAGATAAAACCCCTTTTTTAGCAAATATTTTAACGTCTTTCATTTTACAGCATATAAATTAGCTGAAAAAAAAAATCACTTCTGACTTACCTTTGAAGAACATAAACCAGAAAGCTAGTTCATCCTTTTCTACTGTTTTTTCCCAGCCCTCTCAGCTGCCTTGAATCACTTCCTTAAGCATAATGGCCAGCAGAGACCATGAGGTCACCTGTGTATCAATGGTCAATAAATTTAACCTAGATGTTCCAAAGATTAGTCTGACTTTACTCACCTAAACTGGGGAAAGGGAACCACCAAGTTTTCATACCCAAGACAGCTGCCTGACTGAACACTGGTTAGATGAGATTTGCAGAGAACCCAGCTGGGAAACCACCTCCCATAGTGAAGGGAAAAGCAAATATAGGCAAGAACCAATCTCACCTGGGAGCAAAGTCTTTCCCAAGCCCAGATCTTGTGACTGGGTCATCCAAGTATATTATACATATACAAAATAATCTTGGAGCAATTTTTTCCCTCCAGTTGCTCTCCAATCTCTTCTTGAGGGCTGCAGGAAAGCCATAATAAATGCAAAACCCTAGCAAGCAAACAAAAAATAACACAACTGCCCAGTTATATTTGAAGGGAAGAAGAAAGAAATTCCTTCCTGGCTATGCAGGAAGCCTCCTTCAGCTCTAAAATGTAAGACTAGCTGATAGCTACTGTCTTCGTGTGCTATGAACGTACCAAGCATCAAATGCCGTTTTTACTCTGCCCAGTACCCAGGAAGAAAGCAGGAGATACTGGCCAGTCAAAAACTCCCAAATTTTCAGGCCAGAGAAGGCTACTGCAACCTTTTAGCATGACACACAACACATACACACTCACACATAACATGTACATATTTTTCCTTCAGCCAGAGCAAAGCTTTGCTTTTTGGAGTGGTAGCCAAACTTGGGACTGAGAGATACAAAAACCCCAGGAATTTCTCAGATTTCACTTTCCCAGGTCAGCCATTCTGAAATTTAAATTGCACTCACAGAGTTTTGTTTTCGAATTTCAACTTCCAGCACTTACCAGAAAGGCCTTATCATGAATACTTACACACCGGATATGGGAACATGAATGAGTTATCACAGGACAAGGTCAGGTGTTCACTTCTGTATTAATAACTGCTCTTATCCCATGGAAAATGTGAGGCAGCTTACTCTCAGGGAAAAGAACATCAAGCCCTCCTTGGCAACACTCTTTTCCTGTGCACACTTTGTTGGCTTCCCTTTCACATATCAGAGGATGATCTCAAGAAGTAGCTTGTCCTGTTTTCCATGTGCGAGTTCACAGATAGCCCTGCACTATTTCCACCTCTAGTTTTATAAGAACTTAAATTTGTCAAGGTGCCAGGACTCGGAGAGTTGTCTGTGTCTTTACTTGGAAACAAGGGGTAAAGCACTACCCACACTTCTGCTTTCTCTACCCTTCCTTACTTATGGAACAAGTTGTAACTGCCTATTCCCATCAGATGATCCAAATTCCACTAAGTTACAGTACTATTCCGTCGCTCATGTCAGTTTCTAACACCAGTACAGAGGCAATGAAAAATACAGTCCTTACGTGTACCTTTGTGCCAAATGAAATGATATAATGTATGCGAGATGATTTTCAAGGAGTTGCTATGTCAGGGGTGAGGGATGTGCTGATAATTTGAAACTGATGCAAGATACACAAAAGAAAATTCATAAAGTAGTAAGCCCTGGAAGGTCACTTTGACCCAGTTTCCCATTTTCTTGCAAGACATCAGACAGCCAGTGTTTGGAAGTGCACAGTGCCTCTTAATAACTTCATAATTTCTGTAGTCCACAACTCAATTTTCACAGCTGCATTACAAGTGCAGAAACAAGCAGCAGTCTCATAAGCTGTTCTAAAGGATATTTTTATGAAAGAATCTTTCAGTCTCTTTCCCACTGCTGAAATTAAACATCTACTGAAATCCACAGAATGTGCTTGTACAGGTTTCTTCCCAATTTCTATTGCAAACCTCAATGGTAACTTAATACATTGCTTCTAGTTCCCAGTTTCCCTCAAAAACATGTTTTCTAACTAATTTTTTCCTTGATGAATACATCAAGACATCATAATTTCATTGTTTTTAATGAGAGACTCTCACAGGCATCACTGCACCGCACTTCACAGGTGCTAATCACTTTTAAAAAATTCAGCGCACTGATTTTGCATATTATCTTCTAAAGACATGGCATCTAAAGTCCAGTAGCCAAAAGCTCTTCTGTATAGTCTTTTGGAGATGGAAATTCCTCTTGTGAAGACTCTTCTCTCTTTTGCGCTATACTGTGAGTAGCCATACAAACAGGATCTTGCATTCAACAAGAATGGCAGGGCTTTATTTGGATTTATTTTTTTTTACAACAGTCCATTTTTTATGTTGTAAACTTGTGCCTAACTGAGAGATTAACAAAAATCAATCAGGTCTTCTGGAGTTGTCTCTTTCTCTCCAAGAATTAGTAAGTATTCAGTCAAAAGACTGAAAAGTGTTCCTAGTTTTGTATGGTTCTTTTGGATCCACTAAAACCACTTATAATCAAAGATGGTTTGTAGTGCCAGGCCTCTTTCTGGCAATTTTTTTTGAAAGCAGAACTCTTCAGAAGTCACTATACTCAAAATCCTCTCTTGGAGCAGGTAACAGTCATACCTTTCTGGGTCCTGCAAAGATATACGTGTGCATTTCAATTAGGACATGCAAGTAAACTTGTGAAACCCATGCATTTTACAGATTGCTCTGATTTATCCCAGCTATCCAAGTGGAAAATAATATGGAATAATATATAGAACATTTGCTCCATGATCCCTCAGAGACAGAACAGTAAGAACAGTATTTGACTGCCTTTTCACCCAGACAAGGAAACACCATTTGGAAACACCAAGGGGACACCATTACAAACTAAAAATTATTGCTCGACGAAAGAAATAAGGAGGTAAAAACATGGGACAAAGAAGAATTTCAGGCAAGATTTGAAAATAGATGAAAGCAGAAAAATACAACTCTTCACCACTCAGACTCGTTTAAGAATCCCTGTATATTATTAGGTACTGAATTACACAAACCTAGCAGTTACAAAACCAGCATGTTCCGGTTTGAATTTTCTGCAGTCGCAGTGCAATGGAAACACTAACAAAAGTGTTTTAGTTGTCTAGCCATTGTAAAAAGATACTAATTTTCAGTATCAGCTGATCATAAAATTACATATCTTTTGTGTCAAGTTCTGCATACTGGGACAGTGGTTAACCCTGCTGAAGTCAATCCCAAAATTCTGCTGATGTCCTAAAGAGAGAGTTGGTGAATCACAGGGCTGCGCCAAAGTAAATGGACAAACCTCAGCATGTTCAGTCAGTGAGGACCGATGAATTACTCTTTGCTTGTCATATCACACTGCCCTTTTACAGGCATGAAAGCTCTTGGGACTTCTTCCAGAGAGGAAACCCCTGCCAGCTGCTGACTGCTGGTGAGGGACTACTGGTGTCACTTGTGAAGCCAGTGTGGGGGCTGACTCATCTGCAACTGCTTTTTGCCTCACTCATTTGAATTGCTCCTGGCCTAACCATTTCCATAAAGTGAGCAAGACCCTTGATCATGCTCTTTGGACCTACTCTGTTTAACCAGACTTCAGGATTTACTCAGGTAAACCTGCAAATGCATAAACATGGAAAGATCTGGAAAAAGAGAAAATGGTTCAAGAGTTACTCCATTTATTTCAACACCCCCCAAAACGGTTCCCAGCATAATGAAAGCGCTGTAATGAGAGGACTGTAACAGCAAACAGTTCCTCATTGTTCCCTGCATTACAGAGACTGAGTATCCCAGGACAGAAAGGAAGGCGGAACACTGAATAGAGATATTCATTTTCTTATTAAAAATGCCTTACACACATAACTGCCTTGTGCAGAAGTTTTCTAGTTTTGGGTATAAAAGTCATAATGTTGGTTCAGCAAAATGTACAGCAATTAGACTTCACCTGGCAGTTTCCTCCACCGATTCTTTTCCTCACACAGCCCACCTAAAAACAGCTCTTCC
>VWZZ01000008.1:131587-262103 GCA_013399095.1 Psophia crepitans
TCTGCCCCGGGCGGCCGCCGCCCGCTCGGGTCTGGCGGGCGGGGAGAAGCGACTGGTGCAACTTCCTCATCGGCCGCCTTCCTCCCTCCGTCCCTTAGGCTGCGAGGAGGGTCGGGGCGCCAGCGGGGCTCTGCCGAGTTCCCCCCCGGCAGTGCCGGGCCCCTGCGGCGCAAAGTTTCCGCGGCTCCTGCGCTGCTGCCTGCCGGCTCTGCCCCAGCCCAGCGCCTGGCTGGTCAGCCCCGTGGTGCTCCCCGCACGGCACTTACCGTCCTGGGTCTGAATTCAAGTGGGTTTGAGGAAAGATAAATTTCCCGAGTGCGAAGGGGGGGTCCAGAGAGAGGAGTTATGTAAGGCACCCCCAGGACGCTTTCCCAGTTACTGTTTGCATAATGGAGATAGTTGGGGTAATACGTTTAAGGAGATCATTTTATAATCGCTGTTCATTGTTCGTGGAAGACACACGGATCCTTGTATTTCTCTGGCTTTTAGAAAGAGCATTACTCATACCTACAAGTGCAGCCATATTACCTCTGCCTTTTTTTATCTTAAGATTATAAATTAAGTAGTTTTGCGTGGATTGCCACTTGCATGGGGCTTCCAACAAATGCCATGTGAATCTAGGAAGTATAGTATTTGATTTTTCTTTCCAGAGCGCTCAGTGCATTTATCATGCCTTCTCCACTTGTCCTCTTGCACAAACTACAGCTCTCGTGGTATTAAACACCTACTGTAAAACAGATTTCCCAGGATCTGGCAGTAACATAGATCCCAGGGATGGGTGGGGAGTGCCCACATTGTGCTGCCAAAGACCCAGCCAGCCTGCTGAATGTGATGGTGAGATCAAGGTTGCATATCTGGAGGACAAGGAGCTGTGGTTCGAAACCAGGGTAAGGAGGTGGCAGTTCCTGAATTTGGCTCAGGGGTTTGACATCAGCACTTCCTGCGGCCTTAGGTAAATCAGTAGTTTCTTTGCAGATCACATACATCTTTCACGTTTAACTAGAAGTTTCCATGGAAAGAAGCAGTTTCCATGCCTCATTTTCCTTGGTTGTGAAATGAAGATAAATATGTATTTAACTCCTCTAAAGCAATGGAGAACCTTTGGAGAATGGTTCAAATTAGAAGCTGCCAGGGTCAGGCATGAGGAATAACTGTCCAATTTCATCAGAATTAAGTAAAACTCTAGCAATGTAGTGAAAGTGTCTTTTTTTTTTTGCGTGTGTGAAAAGACAAGATACCAGGATTTAGTTTGTTTATATTCCCTGCCTTCATCACAAAGTAGGACTATTAATCTCATCATTCTGGTCAAAGCCTGGTTGTAGCTAACTCTCTTTTGGCTTCCAAAAATAAAAACTTCAGGACATCATCTAAAACCTGTTCAGAAAAGCTGGTGCAGAATGAGCGCAGCACTCCTTTTTAGATGAGACCATGCTTCAGTTGCAGGCAAGTTTGTAAACAGCTTGAGAATCTGCTACAGCTTGCTGCATAAGTAAGAGTAGCTGTAATTATTTTCAGGAAAACTGAAATAACTTTCCTGTAGAATCTATCAGCACCCGTTCATAATTGCCCCGAGAGATTGCTTGTGAAAAATCAGAGGAACCTTCCCCCTCCCCGCCCCCACTTCTTCACATATCAGGGCCTGATTCCACTGTCTTTAAAATCAAGGCAAACTCTAAGTAGCCTCTGCAGCAGATCTTGTTGTGAGTGGCAAAGACTGAAATTCGTTTCACCTTGGCTAGCAACTAATAATGACTTTTTGTGTGTAAGATCTATGTTTAAACTCATACAATCAATGCACTAGCTTACCTCACTCAGTTACTCTTTTTGGTAACACATTGCATAGAAGCTGAAAATCTTTAGAATTAAATCAATGATGAATTTGGTCTTTATATAGCTTTTATATCTTTCCCTAAATTGTGCTCAACAAACAAGCGTTTATGGCAGAGTGTGCAGTAATGTCTTACGGTTAAATATATGGTCTATTCTGTATTTATGAAGGCTGGTATGGTATTAGCTGGTTTGTATACTAATGGTATAAAATGGAAGCCCAAGCAGGTATATTCTAACTCCAAGAAAAAGATTTCTGTTGTTAAGAATACTTGTTATGTATACATGGATCTGCGTTATCTTTACTGTATAGAAATATCTCTGCTGCCAATCTGGTTCCAAGTACGTGTCTCTCCAAAGACAATATCATGGCAGTTGTTTCCTCCTAGAGAACAATGATTTCCTTCATTAATATCAGTTCTTTCCAAAATGATAATTTTTGCTGCTTGTATTTATAGTTTTTAAAGTTGTGTCTGAATACAGTTTAAACAATATTCAACTTCAGGAGGCAAGTTGCCTGAAGTATTCTTCGCAGTAGAGCACTTTGAATACTTGATGTCGTGTACACCACCAGTACTTCTGTTTTTATATGAACAGTTACAGGTTTTTACTTTTCAGTTACTAATGTAATGCTTCAGTTTCACAATGAATGCTCCCTTTCCCCAGTCAATTCTTGTTTATAACCTCGAAAAACACAACTGGTATAGTCATGCAAACACACTGTGTCCAAGAAAATCCTTCTATTTTAGAGCAGTGGCCTGTGGAGCTTATTGTAAGCAGGCTGCAGTTATTCTATGGATATAAATTAATAAAATAACAATGAGAAACTGTTGACCACTCAACAGTAATCCATTGGCCCCAAAAGATGGAGAAACAGCACATATGACAGTTTATATGCAAAATATGAATACATATCACTTTTTTTAATTTCACATATACATTTGTTTGAAGTGTTGATATTATGGTCTGTAATAATGAAAACACATAAAAATATTCTTCCATTTTGAGAGTACTGGTTTTGCTAGCAGGAAATGGAAGGCAGCCTCTGCTCTGGTGAAACTTAATACATACCTTGGTGCTTAGTTGGACAACAAACTGCAAAAGCAGCTTGCTGGACTGTTCTTACAATATCTAGCAGTAAAAGCACAATGACAAGATATGTAAGGTACACAGGCTAGAATGTAGATGGATTTATTTAAGTACTGTCCATTTAGCCATGCTGTTGTCAGAGCAAAGATTTATATTGCCCCTCTCCTCCCAATATACTCTATTTTCTTTCCCAGTTTCTGTGAAGAATTACTGTGTGTAACTGTGTATCAAGTTTTGGGGTCAGCCTGGTGGTTGTCAAAGACCAAATCCAAATGCAACTACAGATGAGGGTGTAAGAAGCCATTGCCTGTCTTCAGAACATCGCTTCGTGAAATAAAGGAGGCAGGAAGGTGTGAATCTTCAGGCGTGGCTGTGTGCAATACTGCTTTTGGGAAAATAAGGATAAACCTGCCTGCTCTTTACTAAAAAAAATGTAATCAGTAGCCTCAGACATGAGAGGAATGAAAGCTAAGAAAAAAAGTGTCTTCCATCTTGAGAGCTCTTTAGCTAGTTTTCTTACAAGAGGTGCGAGTCAGCCTAATTAAGTACTTGGAAAAGAGAGAGATCAGTTGCACAAAAAGAGAATTTATAATTCTTTCAAAGTTTTTGCTAAAACAAGACGACTTCTATCAACACCAGCATATTAAACTGGTGTATTCACACTGACTAGAACTAAGCCAGTATAAAATGTTGTATTAGCATTTCCTAAAACCAAGACTGACTTTGGCAAAAGTCTTGCCTTTAAAACACAAACACAGAGGAAACTACTTCTAGACTTCATCTCTTTTGCTTCAGTAATGTTCCTTGAAGTGTGCCTCTGAAGCAGCCAGAGAGGTTAGGTTAGTTCTGACTGACCTTTCTTAATGAATAATGGGTTCCCGTGTTCAGGCTAATATTTGTGATCTTTTGTTATTATGTGAGACTGAAACCAATCAGTTTTGTCTTTAGCTTTAGGTTAAAGGCTTCATTCATGAGTGTGTTTCCTAAGAACAGAATATTCAGAGGTAGTTTCAGAAGTCTGTGAGGAACATCTGGCTTTCTGTAGCGTCAAAATAAAAGTGAAAATAGAAAGGGCAAAAGAACAGCTTAAACTTGAAGGAAACAAAGCGGCAACAATGGAAATGAGAAAGCTTAACAATAAAAGAGACCAGAACAGAAGGGAACAAAAATCCCTTAAGGGAAATGCATGGAGGGGAAGAAATACTAGAAGCAGAGGAAAGACAGGAGAATAAATGGTTGAATGGAACAACAGAGGACAGCAATGGGAGAAAGCAATTAGGAGCCTTATTCTGCTTCCCCTCAAAAAAAAAAGTTAAGAAAATAGTTGGGGTGTAAATGTAAATCAGTTTTTACCTTCTTATTTTGTAGTACCATTTGGCTGCTGCTGACAGTCCTTGCGAAGACTCGTAATTTTTCATCTTTCTCAAGTAAAGCTGATTTATTTCTGGAAGTTCTGAGATTTTAATTATTTATAAATATGTTAAAAAAAGGATTAACATAAACTAGCATTTGCTCAATAAAGGGAAAAACAATGTCATCACCATTTTACAGGAGAGAAGGCTATGGAGATTTGTCTATGACATCTGTCAAGGAGGTTGGTTGTTACTTCTTAACTCTGTTGCAGGAAGCAGTTCCCATCTTAGGATGACAGAGGGACATTAAACAGTGACCCAGTTACTTACGTAAGAGAAAACCCACTTTCCACTGTTGACTAGTCCACCTGGGTCTGTTCGTGTGCTGTGTGCTCAACAAAACGAGCATCCTTGCTGTCTTGATACTGTTGGACACGTTACATTTAAGATTCTGACTTGCTTCCAGATTAAAATAGGTAAGGAACTATGTCTAAACTTCTGGAAATTAGAGGTCTTAAAATGTTGATGTACTTTCTCCAGCTAATGGAGAATTTTTTTAATGACAGATTGAATTTTAATTAGACAAGGAGCTTTTCCTAGTAAGAGATTTTATAAGTAGCAGCTTTCACTGCAAGGACAACCTCCCAGGGCCTCTTTTTGTTAAATATGGTCTAGAAAATTGTTTCTATTTACAATTTTAATATAATGGCAACCAAATGAAATTTGTTTTGGTAGAGTAAAATGATAGTTAAAAGCCACAGACTTGTCATTGTTGAAGTTCCTTTTAGTGCAAAAAATAGCTGATGTGTATTAGAATTTACATGCGCTCCAGATATGCCTAATAGAATTTGTAAACTCTCTGAAACACATGGCTGGGGTTCAAGGAGCCTCAAAGCTGTGCACACAGCCTGGTGATGTTTGTTCAGCCTGAGAGTTGCGCAGTTCTAGTTTAGGGAGCTCTGAGGTTGTGCAGAAACCCTAGTGATCTCATACCAATCTTAAACTGTAGTTCAAGTGGATTACAGAGTTGGCAGAGACTCAGAAGAATTTGTCACATCTATAAACCAGATAACTGCTGTTCATTTAACTCCAGATAGAGGACAGAACTTACAGCATACCTTAACTGTACAGATGAAGTGTGCACTGGCAAGGCGTGTGTTTTAAAACATCTCTGACTTGTATCTGAAAGTGCTTCATCTTCACAAATTCTGAGAAGAAATGTCAGGGAATAAATGTACATGAGTCTAAAGTAGTTGGAGTTCAAAATATGCATAAATTGAGACAGTGTAGATGCTTGTACAAAGTTGTGTTAAAAATTGCAGTTTAAAATAAAGTGCTTTCATATCATGCTTTCCATTTCTAGGTGAGGCACAAACCTCTTCTAAAAATCACATTTACACATTTAAAAATCAGGGAAAATTAAAAAAATAAAATCACACTTTGCAAAGAAAATATTTTAAGTGATCCATTTCAATATTAGGTCCCATTTTGCTCATATTTCACAGCTTTTAAAGCTTACTGCTTCCTGCTCATGTATTATAGGAACATCTGAGGCATAAGTCAGTTCTGAGATTTTATTAAAACACAGAGCTGTTACTTACATTAGTGATAGCTTAGGAAGATTCATGAAAGTTAATCAGTGTTGTTGAAGTTCATTAGTTGGTTCCATCTACTGATACTTGCTAATCTGATGGACACAATCATTTTGAAAAAATGTGCAAAACTTGTGTATGATTTTTTTGTTGTTGTCAGTTCACTCAGATTTGACAAGTCATTTCAGTATCTGACTAAATCCTTTTAAAGAGGTGCTTAAATTCACATGGTGATCAGCAGCTTCCCTCTGGTTTACTGCCTGTGCTCTGCAAATGTACTTGGGAGTAAGGCTGGACAGAGTAATGTGGAAATTATGAGAGAGATGGAGACTGAATGAAAAAACTGAGATTCATGGAGGAAAGCAGCTAAACAGTATAGGATGGATGACATCAGAGGAGTGAACAAAACCTTGGAGAAATTTGTCAGGGTTGCCAGTGAGTTTGTGGGGAACAGGCCTGTGTTTGGGAGACCTGGAGAGGTGGTAGCTCAGCGTCTCCTGGTAGTCTTGAGTTTGTGTATCCACTGTCAGCTGCCTGTGGCTTTCCTGATATACTAACGTGGGAGCATCAGGGCACAAAATCTGCAGTTGAAACCCCTATCCTTTATTGTATTATTCTCCTTTCAGTAAACATCTTTACCTCTAGAATACACCAATAAAAAAAAACAATCCCACAGATATAACAGAATACGCATTCTTCTCTCATCATATCTTCCATACATTAAAGGGGTCTACAATTGGAAGAGAACTCTGGCATACACAGCACTTTACGAATCCTGTTCTACCCCTTTGCTCTTAATCATACTCTGAAAACGAAAATTGCATTGTACCATGGGGATTAATTCTGTGACAACATTTTTTGGCTAGAAGCTGAAAATTCTGATAGCTTAGCTCTTTAACATAAATACCAAAACCCGTAAAACGTGAACACATGCAAGTCTTTATGGTCTCTAGGGTGAGTGGAGTGTTTGGCTGGGGAGGTCTGCATGTTGCCGAGGGCGGCCTGCTGTCTGGCAGCTAGGAACTCTTCTTGGGAGCATATTTAGAAACACTTCTTGTCTTTCATGTTGGACATGACAGCCCAGTGACTTAAGTTGAGACTATTTTAGCCTTTCTAGCCTCAAATGCAACCTTACAAGTAAATGCGAGTAGGACACCTGTTCTGTTCTCTAGCCTCACTGAGTTCATTCCTGTATCCCTTCTCTATGGAGAAATCCCATTGTGCTCGCAGTCAACAGCACCCACTACCCTGCAGGCACAACTTGACTTACAGTACTGCCAAATAGCTACTTGTGCTGCATAAAGGCTTTGCAACGATTTCCTTATATCAAAATGCTGTTCTATCTTGACAGCAGGAACAACGCATGGGAAATGAAAGGGTTTTAAAACCAAAGCAAGATTGTACACCTCTTCCTTATCCAAATCTTCCCAGCCCACAAAATGTTTAAGTTACCCCTTCTGGGCTTCTGGAGGAGCTTACTGAAGTCAGTCTTCCAAGTCTGGTATAGCTGGTAATGGCATCTTCATCTCTCTGACCACTTCCTCAAACAATTCGATGTGCACACTGGACATCACTGGATTGCTGGTCATGTTAGGACCCCGTTGTACAAGTACCTAATACCCTTCCTGAACTTCAGTGAGCAATTTAAGAGGAGTCACGGTGACAATGAATGGTTACAAGGTATTTCCACACTTACCTTTCTCTTTCTTTTTTTTCCCCTCTCCCCTAAGTAGCTAGTAGCCATTATTTTTCCTCCTTCCTCTCCCATGCTTATGTGTGAACCAAGCAGGTAGAGTTTTATTTGTTTGCGTTTTTTAAACCATCACAATAAAAATTCTATCACTCATTTACAGCCAAATTGTGCTTCAATCCAATCAAAGATACTAATCAATACATTTACGTGCATGCAGTGCCTGAAATACAGTGTGCGCTTTCCAGGCAAAACCCACGCTTCTCTATCTGATGTTACAATGTATTTATTTTCTTCACATCTTTTCTGTTTTACCTGAGAATCCTTTCTTACTCTTTCCACGCTCTTCCACAACCATCCTATGCCTTCAGGCTTCTTTATTTAATTACCTGGTTTTCTATCGTGTCTTCATCCTCTCTACCTCCTCCAGTTATCTGTTCTTTTCCGTCTTTCCTCCCATCTCCCACTCTCTCTCCTCCTCTGGTTCTGTCTTTATTAATCAATTATCTGACAAGTGCTTCCATCATTTACCCTTTCCTCTATCTTTGTTAGGGAAAGAATTGAAAAACTGGTGTTCTACTTTCTAATTTCAAGAGCTGAAATTATTTTTTTTCTTCTCTGCAGTTAAGTATCAGTTATTTACAACCAGTTTAAAATCATGCTTCAGTTTTGCCTAATGGACAGTAAGTGAGAATGTATGAAAGAATGTATCTCATAGGAAAGAAATTGTACAGAATTGGGCCCTGTTCATGTAAATGCTATTTATACAGCATTCTTGTACCCACACGAAGCCCACACTGAGTACCACTGAAGTCATTGGGATCCTGCTTTTCTGACTCAGCTGTAACAGGTCTTTATAAACTGTCCTATTTTGGTGAAACAATGTAAAATGGCATGCATCACCCTATGCTTTCAAAATGTAATAATATTGGCTCTCCAGTTTATATATCTGGAGGAAAAATGGGACATTGGGCTGATTTTGACCATCAGAAGCACTGTTAAAATGTCTTTTATCAATGAGTATGATGCTATACTAATACTTGGCATCTTAAAAAACTCGCCAAATGAAGAAAGAGCCATATCCTATGATAAAGGAAATGGTTTAGTGAACTTGATTTTTCTTAAAAATTGATGGAATTCTTAGTTTATATAATTTGTTATATCAAAGAAGAAAACAATTTAACATGGAAATCATCATACTAGACCATCCTTCTGTAAAAGGAATAATAAGCATGGTGTCATAAGCTATTAAAATACATACAGTGGCCTTTGTTCCATCTTGTAGAAACAGAGAGAAAAGGAAGAATTATGTTTTCAGAAATCTGTTTCAGAGACTCACTTTGTAGCCATTAGGTGATGGTTTTCAATGCTTTCTGATATTCCCAGAAAAAGTTAGGAATCCCTCTTTGCAAGGTTGCTACGCCCTATGTATGTAATGACACATATATTAGAGTGTGGACACTGAAGGCTCCGAAGGCAAGAATGGTGGACAGAAACAAAAAGCAATTCAATACACTTCTTCAGAGTGCATCTTTGTCCCAGAAATGATCTGAAGTGCTTGTTTGTCTTTATGAAGGCCATAACTTCTCCCTTTACGAGGAGGATGAAGGCCACACAGTTCTCTTTTTGGCTGTTAAGAACAAGGTAGAATTTAAGACTTCTTACACAGTCACTGGAAGAGTTCTTCTGTGGACATAAAATTTCAGTTCAGTGCATGTACCTGGTTCAAAAGAGATGGCTGGAGAGAAAAATGCCCTAGGTAATATAGGACTTCACATTAACAAGTGGTGGCCTGTTTCACTTTTTTTTTTTTCTTTAAGTTTATATTAAATAGGCTTGCTGATACAAAACAACAGCTGTGAACTATTGGACTGTTTTTAGCCTACTTAGCTCTTCTAATTCTGAACAGTTCTCTGTACTTCAGTGATCACAACAGCAAGGTATCACTTAGAAGCCAGCATACTTTGCAACTATTTAAACTAAAAGTGCTTTCTTTTCTAAAATCAGAGATGGTCATCAACAAAACAGCATTTTTGGCTGTACATAAAGAACTTGCTGGATTTTTTGAAAGCTGGTTAATAGACACATTTTAGAAAATTACTTAATCTTTGGCAGGTTTTTTGAAACACAGGCTTTTCTGTTTGACCCTTTTTATGTCTTAAAAAATGAATGGATCAGCCTGTTAATTTTTTTCCCCATTACCAGAAATTTATTTCTTGCAATCAGAAATATGCTGAGGAGCCTGCTTGCGGATTAAGATTAGACTCTGGGCAGACATGTAACTGAGATCAAGGATTAGATAGCAAACTTAGAAATTCAGGAATTCTTTCAAGTTCCTCATGTTTTTCTTTCTTTCTTCTACCCAAACTCATGTACTTCTTACAAAAGCAGCGTTGTAACAAAACGGGCCTCTTCTGATTTTGGTGACAATTTGGAATGAAAATATTTTTGTTTCAGCACTTAATTTGTTGGCCTCTCAAATAGCAATCAGGATAGGTGTTTGATGGCCACTATGGTTATTGTATTTTTATAAAAGATTCTGTACTTCTTAGGCTTTGATCATGTAGCATGTGTTGGACTTCTGTGTTATTTTCTAACACCTTCAGAATAGAATAGAATAGAATCATTAATCAGTGCAAGTTCAGGAGCCAAATTCTGCTTGTTTACATGAGCATACTATTCTGGTCTGCATTTGTGGAACTAATTTGTCCCCAGAATTTAGCATATCATTTGAATCTTTTCATTTAGAGGTTTCTGCTGCTTCATCTAATGCAATTTAAGGGTAACATAAAGCCATTGGACAAGAAAGTCTGGTTGCTTGGAAGTGAAAGATCTGCATGCTCAACACAGAGCTTATAAAGAGGCATTAATTTAGTGAAAGTAAAACTTTTTATTCAGTGCTGAGACATGACTTCTTTAAATTGAATACAGCAAACTGTCGAATGATAGGTTTAAATGTGTGTTGTAGTTTTAAATGATGCTGTATTGCAGTGCTTTATGTGACCTGGTTGCACATCATGTAGAAAAGGTAATCTGTTGAAACCAGCTTAGTGGATGAAGCCTCTGTGTAGTCAGATTATGGCCTCAGTTCTCCATTGCCCTGTATTATACAAAGTGACTGCAAATTTGATTTAAGATAGTAATTGGGCCCAAATTGTAGCTTTTATATTCTGCCTGGACGTAAATGACAATAGGATAATGGGTAATACAGTGATGGGTAATAAAATGATGCCCGTAGTGCCTTCATATTTAAGATGACGTGAACAAGTCTCTTTTTTTAAATACTCGTCATGGTTTAGTACAATTAATGGTTTTAAGATCTGCATACAGTTTTGAGAATGCGGTGACTCAGCTGCGGAAGCCAGAAAAAGCTGCAGATGTTTGGTGCACTGGAGAATTTGAGGCACAAGGGAACAGGGAGTTGTATTCTCAAAATACTAGTTGTTTCAGTGTATCGTGATGTTAGACACAGATGAGGAAATCTGACTTCTTATGTATCGGAGAGAAAAGGTAGATGTGCTGGCTGTAGGTCACAAAGAGCTCAGTGCTTTTATCTTCTCAATTACTGTATCCTTTAAAAAATTCTCTTCAGAGGCATTTATAAGCATTAATCAATCTAAGTAGCCTTTTAAGTGAGAAAGTGAAAATAATATGTTTAACGACATGAAAAGTGAAACAGGGAAATAAAACCAAACTCAAACCTAACCCTCCCCCCTCCAATCAATTTCTTCAAAAAAGTGAAAACAACAAGAGGAAGACAGTAGATTGTAAAAAGGTGTCTTCCTCTCCAGTCCCATTCTTATGCAGGATTTAAAGTTAATGTGTTGCAGAAGGCTGCTATTGACACAGATAAGGAAATAGGAAATGAGTGAAAATTAAGATTTTTACCTTGAATTCTGAAACATAAAAATAAACTAGTAGCCTAACAAAATGAAAGGCAAGCTGTGCAAGGGAGGTATTAGTTTGATATATGTGAAAACATTTGCTCCTAAAATGTGGTTTTCTAGTGTAATGCTGCATCATTCAAAGAGATATCAAGGTGCAAAAGGTATCATAATGACAGCTAGAATTAAAAGCAGCATTTTCAAAGGCCTGTGTTCAGACCACAACTCCTTATTCAGCTCAGAATGTAAAGTTTCTGGGTATTTTAATAATTATTTCATTATATACATATCATCTCCTAACAATTAATAGTCTGGGAAGTTCCTAAACACTTGTATTAATAGGAATGTGGAGAGTTAATACACTTTTGCAGCTCTAGTAAATAGTTCACAAAATCACATGTGGTATTTATGTTCCACTTGTCATGTACACTGTCATCTCACAAACTTTGAGGTATTTTTTTTTAAACTGGAAGTCACATTTTAAATCCTTTTTGTCATAGATAGGAATACTTAATAACCTGTCCTCCGTATTAAAATATTGCTACAGAAAGCAAGCCTCATTCAAGTTCTTTTTGTTTGGCTTTACAGCTGAAGACCACAGTGAAAGAGAGTATACCTTTTCTGTTCTTCAAAGTTGTGCTCAGATCCTTCTGGAATAATATGAAAGACTTATTAAATCAAGATAGTTTTGCCTCGTACTCAAGAAGTTGCTTTTTCCCAATAGTAAGACTTAGCCTCTATGGTATTTTACAATCACAGTCTGTTTTTCCATATGTGGGAATTCAAGCAGCACCAAAAATACATACACTGTTGAGTAAATGCAAGACAAGAATCTCACAATAAAAATTAACAGTATGTTAGCAAGAGAAAGCAAATAATTTTATACATAAAAAGAAGCTCTCTGTTACCTGTGTTTGAGGATTTTTATTTTTGAGCTCCAAACTGCTACATTTTGTTGAACAAAAGGGTACTTATCTGTTTGGAAAGAAAGGGAAAAGGTCTATTACGTAAGACTTAGATAGCAGGAATAGTCAGATCAGGATTTTTCCAATCTGTACTCTGCTAATTTTTAGTAAGACCAAGCAGTTACATTTCTGTCAGGCAGCAAGTCTTAGACGTACCTGTAATAAGCATGTCCTACTTAAAGACACTGTAATAAGCCCTGTGGTAGAAACAGCAAAGGTCTTTTGAGCTGAAAATCATAGAAGAAATACAGAATTGTCATTTGGAAGGATTTTGAAGCAGAACTGTTACCAACACTAGAACCAGGTCAGCTATGACTTTACTAGCCTCCATAGTCTTTGTAACGTCCCTTCAGGTAGCTGCAGGCCCCCCTTTGCCAGATGAAAGAAGCCCCCAACCTCCCCTTACCTGTTATGTGTTGGGGCACATACCCACCTAGCTCTGTCCTAGACTCTTTCCAGTTTGTCAGCATCCTTCTTGATCTGGGACACCCAGAACCAGACAGAATTTTGGGAGACAGAAATCCTTGCCAGGTATCAAGCAGAGCCTTGATCTGCTGGCTATGCTCCTAATATAGCCAATATACAGTTTGCTTTATTTACCTTGAGAGCACGCTGCTGCCTCATGTTTTCCTTGGCATGCTCTGTAACCCCCGGGTCTTTTCAGCAGTCTGTTCCCTGCCTGCATTGATGCTTGGGGTAATTCTGATTGTGCCTAGCTACCTGTTTCAATGGGACACAAGAAAGGAGAAAGACTTTTTATCTTTTGCTTACAGCTGAAATATTACCAATTTTCCTGACAAATACTGCTTTAAGGGTCAATTGCTGACTGTATTAATTAATATTACCTCAATAACATTTCATATGAGGCTTTTGTGTGTTAATAAAATGGAGATGAAAGTTGTTAAACCTAATAATGCTGTTTAAAATTTTATTCTTTTATGCATCTTCTGTAGGTAAATGGAACATGGCCAGCAACAAAGCTGAACTGATCTGTGCCTGCTGATACAGAAACATGCTGGTCTCTTCTTCCTCTCATTTCATTAAAACCTCAGTATATCACTGGCAGTTAAAATCGACAGCAGCTTTTGGCTTCTGCATAATCCACACATTTACTCCATGAAATGTCTCTAAGCTTTTGCCCTGTAACGTGTGACACTTATGAACTATTCTTTTCTCCACTTCCCGTTCCACTGTCAAGGGATCAATTATAACTGAGAAAATAAAGTTTCAGGAAAACATAATTGTAGAACTTAATAGGAGAGATTCTTTCCTCAACTGTGGTCTCTTTGTGGCTGGCATCTGCGGGAGGTAGATATGCTGACCGAGAGAAATTTCCTTGGCACAAACACTATAAACATACGATATGGAGAGAACTGGGCTGTTCCTTAATGTTGGTGCAAGAATCCTAGTGGAGGATGGGCTAGGACATTGTTGGAATTTTTCAGTCTATTGACAGACTGTTGCAAAGATTCTTAGTGTCTCTTGTCTGCTAAACAGTCCATAAATAACTTCTCAGTGCACTCGGTTAGGCTGCAGCATGCTTATTACAAGCAGGAACTGGTCAGGAAGTCACCTCTAAGAAAATCATGCTGGGTTTTGACTTCTGTTCTCTGCATCTCTGCATCTTTCAGCCCTAATGGCCAAAGATCTCGCAGTCGATCAGTAGCTCAGTCCTCTAAAAGTCTGTCTATGTTGAGTAGGTTGCTGACATGGACCAGTATAACAGCACAACTGTAGGTAACAGTGATACAGATCTCTGAGACAATGATTAAAAGTGGCATAAAATAAATAACATAAATATTCTGAAATAATTCCTGCAGTAGAACTTTCTCTGTAGATGCATGTTTAGGGACGAACTGCATTATGTGTGCTCTGAATATTAGGTGCTGGTTCTCAGTGTTGCATTCAGAAACCTGAGCCAGGAGTTTTGGCTCTCTAAACAGCGCCTGAAGAGTTCAGAGTAGGATCAGCTACCTAAGGTCAGCAGAAAACCACCTATAATTAATAAGCATATCACCTATAATTAATAAGCATACCATTTTCTGATCAGCACAATTTCTGTCTTAAGTCCAGGGCCTGGAATTATTTCTTAGAGGTGGATGCCTGCACTTTTTCTATGAAAGTCTGAACCTTCATTTCTCCTTCTTTCAAATATGAATGAAGAGGCACAACTGGGTTACCACCTTCATCTTCCTTGGGATAGGCACACATTTATGCAGGAGAGAACAGTCCAGGCTTTTTTCTGTCTGAAAATGAAGCCTGTGCCCTCAAACAGACCAGAAAACCAGGCCTAAGAGTGGCATGTGTTCGTAGCCTATTAGTCAAGACATGTCTTTTAAAAGGTGGAAGTGCTTAGAGTAGAATTTGGTTGTTAAGCTGCTTGAGAGGAATAGGAGAGTTCTGGATTTGGGCTTAAGCTGAATGCATGTGTAACTTCAAAGGAAAAAAGGTTACATTTCTCCAGAGTCTGGTGACAAGCTATGGGAGGTATGCTTCCTAGAGTCATCTCTGTGTATAAACCTGATTTTTTTTTTTTCTCTTCCCCTGTGATTTAAGGGTCAGTCAAGATCTGCTTTGTCATCAGAGGGATAACTGTCTTTGAGAGTATAGTAGACATTCTTCATTTGGGGGCCATAACATTTGCAGTTGTATCCAGCTGTCACAGAACCTTGCATCCCTTGTGAAATGCATCCCAAGGATTTGTTTGTTCTCCTCATCTGATATTAGCTCTGCCCTTCATTCCTGAGACCTGCAGATTGTATGCAGAGCCTGACTCCTTTCAGTTTCTGTCAATATGACTCTTTACTTAGTCTGAGAGATGGTTATTAAGCAGAGAAAGCAAAGCACTCCTCCACTTTGCAAAACACTCAGATCCTGCTTGTGTGGGAAAAAAAATGACTTGCAATTTAATGTAACAAGTGGCATTTTGCAGAAGTCTTCTGTCTGTTAAAAACACATTTATTTTTTGAAAACAATCTTGGTTACCTTTTTTATTGACCTTCCTACAAATACATGTGTCTTGGGTGCATTTCGCTTGGGTTTTGGATGTTGTCCAAACACAGCTGATTGCAGAATGTGGGATTAATAGTTTAATTAAGATTCGTGAGATTTAATAAGACACATAAAGTAGCCTTTTCTTTTGAAGATTTTTTCCCTTGATTTTTTCCCTGTCAGATTTTCTCTCTCCAAAAGTATATTTTCAGTGGATATGTATTGCATCTTCTCACTCATCCAAATGTTCATCTTAGTGGTTTGAAGTAATACTTGAGGCCTGTAACATTTGGATTATGATTTACCCAGCTGTGCATATGTACTGTAATGTGCTGCCTCAGAACATCAGTATCATGTTTACTGCATTGTCACTGTTGTATAATTTTTACTAAATAAAGCTCTTAAATTCTGTGCAGAGGTTAATGATCACTTATAACTGCAGCAGTCATGCAGAATACTAGTGGGTTTTGTGAAAATATTTCTTTAAAGTAGAGCTATATTAAGCATTTTGTGCACCATTTTAATTTTGCCATCTGATTATGTAATTTTATGTCAGTCTTACATGAAAACTCAGTTGAATCCTTTTCCCCGAGAGAGCATCTGAACTGATCCTATCACTGCAGTGTTTTTACTGATGCTCTGCATCCTATGCATTGCTAAGTGAGAACAAATGAGTGCATTAATAGGCAAATATTTATCACTAGGAGGATTAACCACAGATGTCTACTAATCTTAGTAACACCAGGTTTAAGGCAATACATGATACCTATAAAAAAACCTCTAGAGTACATTTTGGCCCTAAAAGCTTATGGATGAATGATACTGACAACCAAGTCTTCATTTTACAATATGTGGACACCACAATCTGTCTACAAAGTGCATATTGTGATTGAGGCCATCTTAGTAATTTGTGCTAAACTGCTAAATTGAAGGACTAGTAGCATCAGAGAATCTCACCAGCCAAGAGGCAATGCTTTCCAGAATTGACTTAATTTCCTTTGTGTCCTTCATTGACATTAGAGAATATTAAAAGCCTTTTGCTCCAAGGCACTGTCCAGGAGACTGTCACACTTGTATCAGCCTTTCTGTGGTTAAAGGAAATTTTTACTTTACAGGTTTTAACAATTGTGTTTGCAAGAGGAAGGGCACATTCTTATGTGGTAGTCTTTCCCTCCCTTCCTTGGAATGAAAAAACATTTTGCCAGGAGTAATTTTAGTGGGAGAATACAGGCAAACAAGTACTGACCACCATTTGATTTTTTAAATTGTAAGATATTTGTAAATAAAGAGGTTTTTGGAGTCAAGTATTACATTTGCAACCAGTCTCTTTCTAACAAACTTTCACTAAAAACCAAACAATAGCACGAATGGCAGGTCACTTCCATTGTGAAGTGTTTGCACTCATCAAATTAAAACGGTGTATTTCCAGGGCTAGAAGTTTTCATGCATAGTTTCTAATTATTATGTAGCTTGTAATTAAAAGTAATGACTATTTTTTGTAATTTTTGGGAAAACTAAATAAAAACAAAAGCAAGTTTTGAAAGATCTCTGGAGAACAGCATAAACCACAGTTAAAACTTAAAACCTAAGGAGTATGTACCTTTTGGGACATCATTATGAAGTCCCCCAGTCTGACAGGATGTGGAGACTGCAACTCTCAACCTTCTGCTGGAATAGAGAATTAGAAAAAAACTGCATGGTTCTGTAAAAAGATAACTGCAGGGACACAGTAGAAGTAGTAGAAGAGCTGGTTTAGGATATGTATCTTGCTGTCAAGAAGGAAAATGGAACTTGCATGAGTGTTGTTGCATGACAGGAAGTCTGATGTCTTTTTAATTAGGAGCAGCTTAGATAATTTAATTTATGACTTTTTTGAATTTGTTTTTAAGCTTTATTTTACCAGTGATAGATGTATTATTTCATATTTATATCTCCATATAAATATAAAAGAATAGATTAAAAAGTTTATAATTATATCAGGGTAAATATTTACTCCCCTTGATGAGGTTTTGTTGAGGTGCGTTGTGCTGTGCAAGCCCTCAATCTTTCAATGTCTAGGGTTACTTTCTGTGTAACCATTAGCGAGGTTTCTCACAGACCTAACATGCTAAGGAAGCTACGTATATCAGCACAGGACACCATGGCAGTTGCTACCATGGAGAAACTCAAGTCAATAGCTGGACATGGAGAAAAGCTCAAGTCAATAGCTGGATCAGGAGAAAATGGGTTGCTAGAGTGCTCTGTTCAACCTTGAATTTAAAACTAGCTGCTTGAAGATCCATCAAATAAAATAATTTCTTAGCTTGTAAAAGGACTGAGAAATTCAAGTGTCTGTATTTTAAGAGTTTTTAAAGGGCTAACCATTCAGCAGGATGCTTGAGGTCCAGACTTCCTTCTAGAATGGTATGCATTTGCAGGCAGGTACAACCATTTATAATCACATGCAAAAAGACAGTAGCAGAACAAAGAAAAGTTATTAACTGATAAAAAGGTAAGAATTTCAGATGAAGAGTACAAAAGCAGACTACATAAATTGTTACTTTTCAATGACAACTTCATTTGAGGTGCCAAGATACCTTTAAAAATGTAGCACTACATAATTCTAGAATATGTGTAGAAACATTGTATATTCTGTTACTGGGTCTTTCATAGCCTTTCCTTAAAGCTTCACAGCTTTTCCTAGATTAGTCTCTATTTTTCCACTGATCCTGCCTGTTTTATTTTCTGTAGTGGATTGCTCTTTGGATCCTAATCATATACGTTACGACTTTGAAGACTGGAGTAGCTACTTTTAATTAAGTCCATAGCCAAAAGTTGAAAGAGAATGTCAAAGCAAAAATCTTTCTATTCAAATAGTTTCCAAAACCCTGTCTTGTGGAACTGCCATAAATTAATTAAAACAACAATAAAAATAGCCTATATTTTTACAAGTTTTTTTCCTCCTTAGTATCTCATTCCATGTCAGGACCTCCAAGTGTTTACACACAGATGGAAGACTACTTGCGAAAATACTCCAGTAAGAATAAAAAAATTACTCACAGATAAGTAGTGACAGAATCAGGGCCTTATCTGTCTTCTGAGTGCTTATCACTCAGTGAGATTTAAGATATAAATTAATCCTATTAATTTACATATTTTATACTTTATTCAGTTAAAAGGTGTTGAGGGATAGGAATGAGGAGGAAGCGTTACTAGACCACCTCTTATAACTGAAATAGCATTTTTGTCTCACTCTGTATTTCTCTCATGCTAGAAAATTGGTCCTGTAGCTGAGTGTCTGGTGAAGCATTCAATATTGTTCTACCCGTCTCTTTTGACTCAATGTAGTGCAGAAGTGGATCGTGTACATTACCTTTGCCAGTCTTGCAATGTTTTGAATCCTCCCTGACAATCTGGCTAATACTATGATTATTTTAGTAGCTGTTTTGCATTGAAGGCTATGAACCAGGCCAAGCCATTCAGTGCTATGTGTTTACAATGTATACAACCTTGTCAGGCAGACCTATAGCATCATATGAAAAATGAAGTCGTTAAGGACATCAGAGGTCACCTAACAGAGCCTCCTGTGCCCAGCTAGGCTAACTGAAGCTAGATCCAGTTGCTCAGAGTTTGGGTTTTTTTTTAAAAAAATAGATTTGGTTTTCCAAGGCAAATTTGAATATAAATTACAGTGTGGAATTTATTTTTCTCTATTAAATACACATATTTTAGCACAGTGACTAGAGAATAAATCTGGAATGGGTTTTGGCACTAAAAGATATGTCCTTAATATATACTGAGCGTAGTACCCATCTGTTGCTGAAATCTCTCTCATTGCTCAGAGCGGTTCTTGAGATGTGTTTCCCCTGTGAAGATTTTTGTCACTGAACATTTCTTTAACTTACTGTCTACTGTGACTTTAACTCCCTGTACCTACTCCCATTCCATTGGCTCTGAGCAGGCTAAGCAGATTCTTACTATGTTTGCAGTTTTAGAATAACTAGGCACCAAGTTTTTACTTTCACTTTGTATTTGCCTAATAAGGAGCTTGGAGCAGCAGTAGACTGAACAATCCTAAATGTTAGAAAAAATATATAAACCCAAGCAACAACCCAAAGCAAAACCTCAGCAGTTTACTTTCAAGGTTAGTTTCAAGTTTACATGCAAGTAAACTTGTTAGAACATAGCCATCTGTACACTATTAGGTGCGTATTTGACAAAAAAAAAAAAAGGTAAATAAAAAAGCTGTCAAATGACTCTTGAACATTCAAACAGCTCAAAGGCTCTTTGTGTAGTAATGTTGGCACAGCTCCTAAGTGACCAGATGGAATTTTATTAACACTCAACAGGACAAGGGCTGAGATTTTGTTTTTTAACTTACTATATTTGAAACGCTTGCAGAGAATGTGTCAGAAAGCTTGATATTTTTTCCTACTACACAAAATTACACATATACCTTCCCTTAATGCAAAGATGTTGACTGCTTAAGAGACTGTCATTCCATAAGGTAGGTAAGAAAAGAGATGAAATGTATGGTAATTTAAATATCACAACTTTTTAGTGAATTTTAAAAAGGTGGTTTTATATACATCATTAGTGATCATATTAAAAGCAGAATTTAGAAACAGGCTTTTAAATAAATAGACTTAAAAATGTATTTTCGTAAGAAAGAACAAAAACCCCTAAGTATTAAAATAACCTTAATTTCTGACATCGATAACCACTGACAGTAGTGATGTCAGATGTCCATTTAAGGACTCTGGTAAACATATAAAACCATGTGGATTTATGTGGATCCTCCTTTTCTGGCATCATCATGGGTGTATTGTCAGTGAGAAATATCTGAAAACTTAAAATCTCCATTGTCTCTGGTAAATTGCAAGATGACCTTCAAACCAGACAGCTTAAGAAGCAGAGACATAAAATCTGTAACACACTGCGTACTCATCGTTTGCCCTGTGCCTTTTATGTGCTTCCTTTCCATATTCAAGGTTTTCTGGGAACTCATGATTGCTAGAAGCGTGCTGCGTTACTGATTAGTATTTCATAATGTCTGACAGAAGAACACTGATGTGACATACAGTTAGAGTTAGCAGTACCAATTTTGAGCCTGGGTATCTTTTTCAGGCAAAATTCTCACTGTTGCTGGTGAAAGATAGGCCTGAGGGCTTTGTACAGAATCAGATCCCGTATTTGTTCAATAACTCAAACTGGTAGCACAAGTACAGTTAGGACAGATATTGTACTGTGAATTTAAATCGTATAATTTATATGTACTTACCTGCATGGTGTATGCGAAAGACCAGATCTAGAACTTGCTGAAGTCAATGAGAGTTTTTTTCAGCTGCTTCTTCAGTACTGTTGCCAGTCCTGGAACTTTGAATCCTTGGCCTTGTATTACCTGATGAATTAAAATTTATTTATGTATTTATTTTATTTTTATTAAAGCCCCAGCTCTGTTTAAACCTTTCGTGTAGTAGAAGATGATAGACCCAGTAGCATTACAAGAGGAAAAAGTAATTTTAACTTATTTATTGAAAAAGCTAACAGCAGGTTAACCTTGTTATGCAGATTAGGAATCTATACTTCATATCTAAGTCATTGTCCCGCATTTTAGCATCCTGTAAATGTCCTTTCAGACTGATTTCTGGCATTACATATGTGTTTTTTTATTGCTTAACAAGCCATATTTTGTACACAACTTGGAAAAAGTATAGAGAATTGGGAGCCCCATTAAATTATGGAAGGAGGAAAAAAAAATAATCAGTGTTTGCTTTAATATTATAATATATATTTATTAAATCAGTGTGTGTTCTAATATAGTAAAGGAAATAATTTAAAGGAAAATTCAAAAACATTTTGGGAAAGTGTTTGGCTCTTCTTTGCTTGTGTAATGTCTAGATTAGCATTTGCCATCTGTAGTCAGTTAACTTGAATCACATTAGTATCAAGACTTTTAGAGTAGGTATGGTCAGAAAACATTATACGCAGTAGCATAGGCAAAAATCATCCCAAAGAAAAGATCGAGCTGAGAGAGCTAACAGTTTTAAATGTGCTGTTTCTAGACTGTACTATTTCTGTAGATTAATTTTCATCTGTTTTGTTGGTTTTTTTTCTATCACTGATTCTCTGTTCTTGCTATCTTGACTTGATAAAATGTCTCTTGCTAGATTAAAAACGCTTCAGGCATAAAGCACTTGAAGGGGCAGAAAAGGAAGGGAAAAGAAGGAGGGCAAAAGAACATAATAAAACAGCTAACATGAATGAAAAAAAAAGAGTCAGTAAAGAGATGCAAGTCCTGCTAGTTGCATGTGTGTCTGCACGCACACGCACACATAGGCTTTTCTTTTCTATACTCCTGTTCTGTATGGTGGTCTATTTATATGTAATATCGTGTTGTAGGCAACGATAGCATTGATTATTATTAAGGTTACCCCTTTATTTACAAGATCCTGTTTCAGTAATTTACTGACTTTATAGGAAGAGCTGTATTCTACATCACGTGTCTGTTTTAGGCTGTCCATTTGCTTGGTGGGTTTTTGTTTTAGCATTAGCAAGAAACAGACTTCAGACTATTGTCTGAAATATCAGTAGTCATTTAAGAGACTATTTTGGTCCTGTTGTTTTTCACCAATTTTTCTTTTTTTCATTCTGTGCGTAGAGTGGGCAGTAATCAAGGATAATGTGATGACAGCGACCTGTTGCCTCAAGGACCATACCTCATATGTTGCAGTAAATTAAGGAGGGTCGGGCATATATAAAGAACAGTTGGTCTGACAGTTAATAGTTGAATGTTCCCACAAAGAACTGGATTCCCCTCTCCCCGATGACACACAGTTCCTATAGGAAAATACAGTAGGCAATTTTTTAAACCAAAAATTTCCCTGGCAATCTCTTACCGTATCTCACACCTTCTTGATACCTATCCGTGATGTGTTGTGATCTGCTTTACAGAACTGCTGAGGTTAATTCATGCCTGCATCTGAAGACTCAAAGGGAATCCAGAGTATGCAATCACTCTGGAACCTGAAAATCAGGAACACTCTCATGTTTGAAACCCCAAATCCCCACACAAATATTTTAGACCTTAAATTTTTCAAATTTCAGTTTTCCCATTCACTCACGTAGTATATTGATTCCATCTTACCTTAGAAATACCCTATGAAAACAAGCACATTAATATCATTAAAACACTATGACATAAAGTAACAATACTAACTTTATAATTGCCAATGAGAAAGGAAATAATCCTTCAGAACAGGATTTTTTAAGTGTCTAGTAAATAAGACTAGAAGCACATGCCAAAAAGGAGGATAAGAGAAGACAGTAAGTAGCTGTTCTTTGACAGAACTTTTGTCCCAAAAGAGATAGAGGTCCCCTGGAAAAACAGTATTCATCATGTCTACATCTTAGCATGCACTGCAATTGTACGGCATATATTTTTCATGGTCAAATATATGTGGGTTGATTGAATTCTGCAATTTCTTATGTTTTTAATATCTAAGTATGCAACCTAATATCACTCTAGCAATTTTTTGTTTGCAGTAGTGTATGTATGTACTATATGTGTTTGTGTGTTTAAGATATGGAGATCTTGTAACATGAAGTACATGCAACTTTTGCACAGGTATGTATTTTACTTATTTGGGGGATTACATTAGTAATAGTATTTGTTTAAATCTAACCAACTTAAGGAAACTGACAAGTATTTATGTAACGGGGCGGTGAGGAACTTGAAAATGCCAAGTGATGAGCAAAACATAAAAAAATCATTCAGATTCACTTAAAAAGTCATTATGTTGTGAAGAATAAGCCTTTGGGTTGTTTCTATTTACTCTTGTAGTATCCAGTTTTACTTTCAAATTGTGGGTTGTTTTCCAAACGTGAGGGCTAGAAAAATGTATATTGAGAAATGAAACCTGATATTCTCAAGTATTTGGGACTCATGGAGAGTCATGCCCTTAGGAGAAATACCAGCTAACGCATGATACTATCATGATAACTGATCACCTGGAAATTGCATAATTTTAACTGTTCTTGGGAGCTGGTGTGGGAGGCCACCAAATGGAATAATTAATTTCCATAGTTTGGGTTAAAAAGCTAGAATGTGGTTGACAACAGAAAGAGGAGTTGTCTTTTGTGAGCCAAGCACTGCGGCTACATACAATGAGGTGATTGGGTCTTCCATAAAGCCAGTCCATTGCAGCCTATAGTATTTTAAATCCTGGAATAAACCTACTTACTTCTTGGTAGCCACACTCTTGTCCTTCAGCAGGCGATAGGGAAACCAGCAGTGCTGAAAGGATACCTGCAGCCTGAGCTTCAGCTCCCAAGCATCCTTCACATGACCTGTCACATACTATGTTGCCACAGATCAGGCCTATGGGAGCCAGAAGCAGCATAACACCTATCCCACCCAGCAAGCAGAGATGCGCCACTGTGCATTTACACGTCATTTCAAATCCTTAATTGTGTGTTTCCCTTCTTTTTTCTAAACAACCTGTTCAGTGCATTTGTCTAGAGACAGCAGTACCCCTGGCCTTAATGTTTCTACGCAGCATGGCTAGTAGCATAGATTTTGACACAATCTGTCAATGTGAGAACATTTTACCTATTAAATAACATTCCATTTTTGTTAGCCAGTTACACAGAGTAGGAAAAATACACCATGATGCACAGGTATTTGTCTCCTGCATTACCTGTATTCTCAGGATATGAAAAAGGTGAGCCTTAACAGGACTCACTGTTTGAAGGCTTAAGTTGTGATATACCTTTTGTAATTTTCATTTGGTTTTGACATACATCTGTGCCTGAGCTGTTACTTCTGATGATGGTGTGATCTCTTCACCAGGGAGATGAATTGATACTTTTTTTCATGTAAATACAGTAGGAAGATTAGGAAGATTGCTACTTCTGCACTACATTACCTGTACAGATTTCCTTGGAAGAGGTTTAGAGACTCTAAGTGGGTAGAGAAAAACTACAAAAACTCCCAAGATGCTAACGTTAGGTTTTTGACTATCTTGCAGTGCTTTTCTTCTGTGTTATTGCTGGCCATAGCTAAAGTGTCAAAGGACATTTCTATTTTGTAAGGACACAGGGCTGGTGCCCTGCTCTAGCCTTTTTTCCTCCATATGGGAAAATTGCTGCAATGAACTTCGATTTTCTTCTATATTCAAAATTCTGATGCTGCTTTCCAGAAATGCACGTACCTTGAACAGTAATTTGGAGAGAGAAATCACTTAAAGATTGTCTTTAAAAAAAAGGTCTAAATAATAAGGCAAAAGGGTAAGATCTATTCAGTAGGGTGATTCTGAAGAAGTTAACTGTGATATGCGTGAATTTTTGAAATTAATATATCTATAAAAATAGTCATATGAATAGGTGAGAATTAAACCAGAGGACACAGAGGAAAATTATGTATTACTTACGGTAGTGACAATAAGACATTTTTCTTCCATTCAGCACCCAAACCATTTTTCTCTGAAATTTGACTAATCTTGATATAAGGCATCACTCTGGATAAAACAGACACCTTATTATCAGTTTTATAATGGAGCATTGAATAAAGCCACTGAAGTGGATTCAGTTTTGATTGCAGACGATGTTGTGTGTTTCTTGCTCACTAAGGACTCAGTGAGAATTTAAAGGGCTTTTGTCTATCAAAAGTTCCAGTTAGTATTTTCTGTTATGCCTTGCATGTCTCCTGGGTTTTTGTAATGTGACTCAGTGAAGATCAGGCACCTGGAGAAAATAAACTATAGGAAAATAAAATGTGCAGTTATCTGTCAATTAACTGTAATTATTTACAAATTGGTAGTCATCTGGTGTATGATTTTGTCTACTACTCCTAGTAATCGAGTACCAGAAGATATCTTTCCATAAACTGAGAACCATGTGTCTTCTTTAGTTAAAATAATTGCTTTTTATATCATTAGCTGATCTTTAAATGAAATTCATCCCATACAGATTGTCATTATCAAACAATATCTTTTTATTTATGAAAAAATCCATTTCATCCTCCTTTTAGGACCTGTTTTAAGTAAGACCTTTTAGGGTTTTTTGAAAATCAGTAAAAGTTGTTGATTTCACTGAATTTTGATCAGTTTCTTTGGATCTTAAAATAATTCCAGATTTCAATGTTTAATTATGAAATATAGAGATACCTGAATCTGTACCACATTTTCTTAGGGAAGGGACAAAAATCTTTCAAGATTTTGTAAAATCTTCTGAAAGCTCATTCTAATAGCCTGGCCTTTGCAACTCAGAATTTAAGTAATAGGGGAAGGATCATTAGTGTGCAGAAACCAACTAGAGCAGCTGCAGATGAATACACCTTGCAATAGTGTAAACATATTTGTATTAATATCGATCATTTATCATTATCTGTGACTATAGTAGAAATAATTAAAAAATTTTCAAAGATCTCAAATTTCCCCCAAGGAAAAAAAAACACAAAACCAAACCAAAACAAAAAAGAAAACAGAAAACAAGAAAAAAGACATTTTAACTAATACCTGTTTCTGGTTATCTTTAGGGTTGATCCTTTTAATGCTACTTACAGACATGGTATTGAGGGATTTCAGAAGTGGTTAAAAAAAAACCAAACAAAAAAAAACAAACACAAAAAACCCCAGCCAACCTGACACCACTCTTTTTGCTTAAAATTAACCAGAATTCTACAGCAAAATGAAAATTTTGCATTGGCAAGGGATTCCAGGTAAACGGAATGCTGGCTGATGCTGCTTTGTTTAGGTTTTTATCCTGATTTTGAATATAAACTAAGTAGATGCTAGCACATGTAGGCTGACCTGATAATTACAAAAAATAATTAGGTAGCTTACTGCTCAGGTGGCAATGAGTCATAGTGTGTCAGTATTTTCAGGTAATAAAAATGAAGCTCCATGAGGTGTCATGGATTGAGGTGTCACAAGAACAGATGCAAAAGCAAATGGATAAATGAAAGAGTAACAAGTCTCTAAGACCAGATGGTATATATATCTAAGATTCAGAAAGTGTTTAAGAATGAAGCAGCTGAACTGTTGACAAAAATAGGCACTCTCATTAAAATTAGTTACTATACTAGAAAAGTAGAGCAAATGTACCTAAGTTAAAAACAGGTTGCAGCAGGAGCCCTGCAGTTAACTATCAGTATTTCCCTAGAACTAGTAAAATTAGTTGAAAAAAAAAATTAATCCACCTCAATGAACATGGTAGGACAGAAACAAACAAGCAGGATTTCTGTTAAAAAAAATTTCCTCCTTGATTTAGATGTCTGGATTCATGGATTGAAGTGTTAATCTGGTTTAAGGCAAGGATCAGTCTCGGGACCTGTTCAGCACCAAAGATGCAGCTGATAACACAGGAATTACCTTACTGGCTGTGGAGAAACCACAGAACCCCAGATCTTTTCCAGCTTGCTAGTTGTTGTGTTAAGAGAGACAGTAAGTATTGGCTAGCTTTCATTACCTGAGTCCTATTCATGATTCCATACGTCTAGATCATGCTTTACCCTCAGTCATCTTTTTTTCAGAACTAAGGGTCCTTGCCTGTTTAACTTCTTGCAGACTAGTTTTTTCTTACCGTTGCTCAGCCGTATCTATGCCTTTTCTAGTTCTGCAGCATGTCATTTACAGCATGAGGTGCCTAGAGTTGTGTGCAGTATTAAAAATCTGGGTGCAGAGTAATAATTTTACAGTGGCAAAATAGTTTTCTGTTTCCTGTTCATTTCCCAACAAAGTGGTTGATCTTTGAATTGTCATAGACCATTTGGTCTGGTCTGTCCTTACCAGGTTTCCTGGTTGTGGATCCTCAGGCAGTTCAGATGAACTCCTGCTGGGGTAGCGCCACGGTGGCAGTGCACATCTCGCATGGCAGCATACATCTCGCATGGCAGCATGTGGCTCATGTTCTACTCCCATGCGCCCTGGAGAGATGCTGAGGCTGTCCAGAGACTCAAGGGAATAGGGGTGCTTCAGACTGCCCATTCCACTGGTGGCATAACTCAGAGAAGGAACTTCTCTAAGGACCAAAAAGGAACGCTATGCCAGGTTGTTGCTTGAAAAGCTTACGTACAAGACCACTGGTGCAGCCAAAAGTGTCTTATTCGAGTGATGCCAAGTGAAAAGAGCCACCTGCTGATATAACCAGCATGGCTACAGCACCCGTGGCTGTTTGTCAGCTTTTGGAGTTGTGTTTCTCTGTGCCTGGAGATTCTTCTCTGACATTGCTGACTGAACAACACCTGCAGAACAGTCTATAATTCTCAGGTGGCCTAAATTCCCACAGCAACCAGGCACAAGAAAGCCTAGTAATGAAAAAGGACAGTTGCTTGCTTTGATGGCCAGCACCTCTGTCTCCCAGCTCTGGCCTGCAATGCCATTGTGTAGCAGAGAAGCAAGGCAGAGCACAGGTTCATGTAGCACATGCAGATCCATCTCCCGTCTGTGCCAGGTAACAGCTAATCCAATCTGTACGTCAGATGTGGTTCACGTCAGTGTTGTCCCAACTGTATCCTGTCAGCATGTAAAACACTGCATTCGCAAGGGCCCACTGTCAGCCAGGTCCCTCTGTCATTCCTGAGAACAGTTAAATGCTGTGGGAATCCATTGAGTCACACTGAACTTTCTCTGCTTTTGGAGGAGCACTGTAATTCTATTATTTTTAGGAGACAATAGCCAGCTAAGTTTCTCCTGGCATTACCTATCAAAAATTAATTCTTAACCACTGGCCTCTGACAGCATATATCTACCTCCTGGATAGATGCCAAGTTTCAAGATTTCCTGGCTGGACTAAGAGCAGAGAGTGGTTTCTAATGACAGAATTGGGTGGTTTGACAGAAAACACTGTACACTTGGGAGCACTTGAGGGCAGCTGCTGCAAAGAAAGGAGGGGAGAGAGTGTTGCGTGGCAATGGCTTAAGCATGAGGACAAAGTTCTTTTGTCCTCAATAAACTGTGTATTTGGGGTGTTCTGCACATCTAGGTAGATAAACTGTTGTGTGGGACTAGGTGGCTGGGTCTGTTTAGCCTGGAGAAGAGAAAGCTGAGGGGATCTCATCAACGCTTATAAATATCTGAAGGGTGGGTGTCTAGAGGAAGGGTGCAGACTCTTCTCAGTGGTGCCCAGTGACAGGATGAGGGTCAATGGGCACAAGCTAGAACACAGGAAGGTCCATCTCAATATGAGAAAAAACTTCTTTACTGTGAGGGTGACCGAGCACTGGAACAGGCTGCCCAGAGAGGTTGTGGAGTTTCCTTCTCTAGAGATATTAAAGACCCGTCTGGATGCAATCCTGTGCAACGTGCTTTAAGTAATCTGCTCTAACAGGGGGGTTGGACTAGATGATCTCTGGAGGTCCCTTCCAACACCTACACATCTGTGAATATCTTCTGAAAAGGTATCCAAGGGCAAGTGTCTTAGCTTTTTCTTATGTAGATTCAAGAAGGACCCAGCTTGTGCATTCCTGCCAGCTTATTCAATATCCTGGGAACTAATGGCCACTGATCATTTTGAGCCAGTCTTCTATGCTTTCTTTGGGGAAGGGGCATCTGGGGCCTTTAAAGACCAAAAGCATGCTACAGATCTCACCAGTTGCTGGGCTTCCTGCTGCTAAAAGTAATGCAGGCTAAATTTGCCTGCTCTTCAGGCAGCCAGCTTCAGGATCAACAAACCATCACTGCCACCCCATGGAAGGCTAACAAGGTTGGAACTATGCCTTCTGAGGTAGGTGCTGTATACCACAGGGCTCCTCAGGCATCACTGAATATGGTTGTGCATGGAATGCTCTGCCAGTGGCATGGTGTCTGCATTAAAGTAGAAGTACGTGGTATTGGAAGGGAAGTGAAGAGCATGGGGTAAGGATGGCTTGGAAGCTCGGTGCTGGCCTAAGTAGATTATGTGTGTGATCTTTGTGTCAGTTCCTAGGTTCTCAGTATAACCTCAGAATACACTTTTAGTTAAAAACAACTGTGGTGAGTTAATGGTGAATTTTCTGTAGAGGTTAATTTGTACTGAAATGCTAGGAAGTTAAAAATCCATACAAGAAAATTAAGTAATTTCTGAAGTCTAGTCCATGTAGATGTACACACTTCAATTTTTAAGACATTTATGCCATTATAACACAAGGAGATTCATAAAATGGCATCATTCCTTCTGCTCAGTTTGATGTCTCACTGTTTCCTGAAAGGCAGTAAAACAGATTCCAAAGCCTCTAAGGCTAATCCAGCCACCATCCCTGTCATAACAGAGTTGCTTGAACTTCTTATCTGATCAGCCTGTTTCAGTATGTCCCATTTCAATATCTATTAATTTTGAGTTCCTTATCTGTTAAGCTGCGTGTGTAATGTAATAGTCCCTGTAATAACAACAGTATATTAGATGTCAATCAAAAGATACAGGAAATGCGAATGATACATTCAAATAGTCTCTTTTTAAAAGAAAATGTCTATACTGAAACAAAATCACAAAGTATATAAAAATAAACTATCCAGACAAAAGCTATCCATCTAAACATTTAGCTAAAACATTGTAAATGATTTTTTAACATCAGTCTTAGAAGGTGGCATTTTTGTGTACCATTTCTGTACCCCTTTGTGCTTTGGATGAAGATGCTGTGAACTCAAGGCAAAATTACCAAGCTGGTTCTTGTCCACAGAAGCTGCATCCCTAGATGCATTATTGGGTACCTTGTAAAACGTATTTCTAGTCTAGCCAGCATTCCTGTGGCCCTGACACTAAACAAGGTTGATCAACTATCAAAGTTTTACAAGGTCAAAGAACAGTTCTGTATAAAACAAATTAGTGATTGAAAATAGGAATGAGTCACAGAAAATCTCTCAGAAAAAGGGTACAGTGAAATGAAGTAGAATATTAAAGTATTCACTTATGTTAGTTTCTGACTATGTTTCTCTGTAAAAATGTCTGCGCAAGAGATGGCAAAAGTTTGCAAGAGATAGGAGTAATGCTGCACTACCATAAGGAACGCAGGCTACTACGGTACTGAAACGACCTCATTTTTATGAGTGTGTGCAGGAGTAGTTATCAGGGGGAACCAAAATGCAGCAGTAGGTGGAATGGGCCAGACAGGTCTGACAGCTCTTGCCAGCCTCCACTTCCTGACTTACCAGTTTGTATCATTAGGATATATGGGATTAAGGTCTCTGGGATTGGGGGCTTTCTGTCCAGATAAGAGAATTAATTCCTCTGAAAACAATCCAATAAGCCTGGTGTAAGTATGAGTGACTCCCTGTGCTTGGGGTCATCAACAAATGGTTAATACTTACTTCTGTTACACTTCTGACTTGATGCCTCACAAACTTGCAACCCGATACCAGATTGCTGACCAACTGTGCAGTAGGGAACATCACTAGCCTTGTTTTTACCTTTACTATCCTGATCTTGCCCCCTTAGAGCATCCCAACCAATGTGAGCTATCACATGACCTTGCGTATTGACAAAATCTACTTATTCACATTTCCCTGACACTCAGCCTTTTAAAAGGATTCCTTATGTTGTTTTTATCTCTGGGAATCTGATCAGCCTATGCAGTAAGAAGCCTACTGGAAGCAGCTTCTATAGAAAGAGACAGGAAGGTAAGTAGGAGATGATCACAAGAAAACAGTGGGGGTTTTGCACATGGAAGACAAGCATCTGCAGCTTGTTCTTTAAATGACATGTTCAGGGCAACTGGGAAACTGCAGAAGTTAGGAAGCCTTGTATGATTATATGGTGAGAGCCTGCTGGAACACTACAGCCCTTCCTTTCTGAATATTCCAGTCAGTGTCAACTCAGACTGTAAGGTTTTGTTCTTTTCAGAACAGCAAAAGAAAAAAAAAAAAGATAATAAAACCTCTGAATCTGTTTAAGGTGTATTTGCATACGTCCAAGATTCTTGGGTTTCAGAAGTAAATACGCCTTTCAAGATTTGGATGTGTTTTCAAAGGAGACCGGCTTTGACAGGAAGAATCAAAGTGAGCAAATAAAGTCTTTCCTGAAGAGTGGTTTTTTCCTCTGTGCCTGCGGCCGCCTGACATTGTGCGAAGAGGTCTGTTGTTTCTGCGGCATTCCTACTTAGGTTTTCTTCTTTTGCACAGGAGTGAGTCTCAAGCTGCAGTAAGTCTAGAGTTGTCATCTTCTTAGAAAGTCAAGGACTATTGTAATTTATTTAACACAGACGTTATGCTTATGGTTTCAAATTTAATTTCTGTTATTCAAGTACTTATTGTATCCAATCAGACATAGTGAAATGGCAGTTTGGCACATAATGCAATATAGTTTCATAAGAAATTTTAAAAGTAACATGGCATACCATTGCCACACTATCCATTGATTCTTGAAGTGTGTGGCAAAATCTGAAATGAAAAGTCCATGTATGTCAGTGGGATGTGCACATGCTCAGTACTGTGAAAAATTGAGTCGTTTGTCCTAGGGAATCAAATATTTGAATAGTCACATTTGAAAATTTTGCCCAAAATGCATCATTCTGTATATCATATGTAACTGTATAGTGTTAAAATAGTGGGCTTTCTCCAGAAAAAACTAACATGGCACTGTGCAGAAAGGGGAGGTAGGAAAAAGACTGGGGAGACCTTCCTAACTATTGCAAGTTCTGATGTGGCACGGAGTGGAGGAAATTACAAGTATTTGAGGTAAAGCACTCATCTCTTTGCACAGTAAAATGAGATAATAAGGAGGAACTTGTGATTTATTGGGCACATGCAAGGTAGAGTAGGCTATAAGAGAGAAATAGTCTGGGTGTGCTCTCTGGTAACGATAGCCTTTCTCCATAGTCTGCAAAATCTGTTGTGAAAATGAGTTTCTTAAGCATTTTCTTCTTCCCCAGATTGCGGGCAACCCTATCTTTTTATATATAAGTAGATTTAGTCCTCTTGCTATAAATGGTTGCTACAGTTTCAAAGCTAGGCATGTGAGTATACAAGGAGACGAGATGCCTGTAGGATGGAAGAGAATTAGTACTATATTAGTGGAAAACTGAAAAGAGTAATATGAGAGGGAAGTGTGTGAGAAAAGTATAAGAGGTGGAACACACAATGTTAAATTGCAGTACTGGGGCTGGTCACTGGCTACCCTGCACCAGTGTCTTTTGACAAATCCCAGTGATATTTCCTGAATAATGTATTTACGCAATGAGACTTTGGAGTGCATGTACGGCTCTACTGTTGGTTACTGTCATTCAGTACATGTGCTGCAGTAAGCCTGCTAGACAGTAACATTAGTTAGTACAAGGGAAAATTCTTTTTTTTTTTCCCCTTGGTAGCTTGCTCCAGGAGGGGTCAGTTCAGCCTAATGAGGAGAGGTGGTAGGGAGGCAGGTTTGAGAACCCAAGGAGTGCAACCAATTACAGCTGCCCCGCAGGCTTTTACAGAGTTGCCTGCATGCTGCTGGCTCTCTGCAAGTAAGAGTAATGGAATTCCTGGCTTTAGTGTAGCTGAGAACATGTTCATTACTGAGTAGACAAACTAACTGCCTGATAAACAATTTCATGATGAATTTCATACATAAATACTGAGCACTTTAAAAAATGAGGCATCTTAGCTTTATCTAGATGGGATAGTGAGCTACAAAAGCATATGCTAATAGAAAATGGAGACGGCACAAAAGCCACAGCTTTGGCTGAGAAACAGAGCAGCTCCAGGAGGAGTGAGATTCCACCCTCTTCATGAGATGCCTGCTGTGTCTCTACTGGGTGGCCAGTGCCTCAAAGACAAGTAAAGAGAAGTTCTTGCCATGCCTCCTTGCCTTTGTGCCATCCCATATGTGGGCAAGTGAAGAGGAGGCAAAGCACAGCACCTGCCAAGTCGCCTGTGAAGGGGGCTTCCTACATTGGTGTGAAGCTCTTAAGGCAGCACTGGCTGCCTTTCAGGCTCAGAAGATACCAGTGATGCACTGCAAAGAAACTGTACCTACAGTTTCATGGGGCTTGGGTCAAGGCTTTTTGATTAGTCACTGGGGAACAAGAGACAGCTAGACACTATTTAACATTGTTTGTTTTGAGTAACACTTTCTGGTTACTGACAGTTGGCATGGAAACTGAATCAGCACTCATTTTTTAAAAGGATAGTCCATTCAGAGTAAGGTTAGTCATGAACAGGCAAACCAGAGACTCAGGCTGCAGCTGCTAACACTTATACCTTGCTCGTGAATACACAGAATACTCATAAAAGTAGCAGTCATATTACCCCAACTTTTATGAGAATAAATGTACATCTATTGAGAATTATATTATGTGGTTTGAGTGGTGGGTAGTTGGTTTGGGGGTTTTTTGGTTTGTTTGTTTCTTTTTTTTTTTAAGAGGGAAGAGTTATTTAATTATCTGAAATCCACAACAGAACTTTCATATTTCTAGAAGACACCTTATATTTTTATAGATCATTTGAATTTAAAGAGTTAACATGGTTCATATAAACAGTGGTGCTGGGTGGAAAATGGCATAATACTTGAAAGGCTATAAGCTTAGCACTAGGGATCTGTGAATGTGTAGCCAAGATGGAAGCCTACACAGCATGCAGAAGGTGGCATTTTCAATTACTTTCCCTTTGTTGATGTAAAAACTCAAGATGTGCTTATTTTCATCATATTTTTTCTCACACACAAGGACAGAAGCAAAGAAATGGCTGCTGGTTTTCTGCACCAACTAGCCTGAGAAAATATTGATGGCTAAATTGCTGTTCAGAGGCATTTCATAAAGTGCCTGCTGGCATCCTGTTCTCAGATGCAGAATGATAAATGTATATTTAAATTTGAGAAGTTTAATTTCATCTATAACCTTTGACTCCTGGCTTTTTGTATCCTCAGAATACCGACCATATATATACCTTCTTCATTGATACAGGATCTTGTTTACTGTACAGTAACTATTTACACTCAAGGCTATACTGCTGTTATGAAATTGATAAGGACACTGATTTCTCTTTTCTTTGTGTTTATCAAGCAGATAATCTAAGTGATGCCCTGAAAAAGCTGAAGATAACAACCACTGACAGCACAGCAGATAGCTTGGAGGGGTGCTTGGACTGTCTGCTTCAAGCTCTGGCAGAAAACAGTAAGTTGTATGGACCTTTCAAATTTTAAATTGCATAATGAGATTGGTGAATTAAAATGAAGGCAACGAAATGTGGCAGAAAGGCTGACTGAAGCAATAGGCTGCTGGATTGGGGAGAGGGCTATGGGAGCAGCTTGCTGATTCCGGTTAAAAGAGTATAGTTTCCTATTTGTAATGTATTTTTCCTCATACTTATGGTCACATGTTTCTTATTTTCAGTAGTTTCAATTAGGAGAAATAGACTGAATATCCAAAGGTGGTCCAAATTTGACATGTGGTATGATAACAAAAATATCTTAAGAATGGAACAAGATGTCTTTTTCACCAAAAGCTGTGGAATGTGTGTCCCCACTTACAGTAGGCAGAAAGGTATGGTGAATGAAGATGACAGCTACTAAGACTTTTCCAAGTTTAACTTTCTTAGCGCTTCAGATGGTGGCAGGAGAAAAATCTGTGTACAATTTCGGGTTGAAAAACTTGTCAGGATAGATACAAGCCATGATTAGAAATTCTTTATTTTAAGAAAAGGTTAGTCCTTTGTAAATATCAATACCCTCAAAACTACATACTATTAGTAAGTCTTTTTTCTTTCCCATGATGATATTCTATAAGTCACAACCTTTTGGCTTAGTTCGTGAAAAATACTTGATGAGCTTTTTCACAGTAGAATATAAGCACCATCCATATCAAATCAAATACAGATTATAACAGTCTCTACATTTAATGGTAGTGGGTTTTTAATTCTGATTATTTTGTAAGGAGATGTCAGCCAGGAAATAATAAAAACAACCCACTTTTTCAAGTTGCTGAATCATTTTTCTTATGGGTTTATTTAAAAGGTATATCCAATACTTTAATGCAACTTCCAGTTGGGTTTGGAATTTCCAGTACTTTTAAGTCTAATACTTAAATGATAAGTACTCAAAAAGATGGTATGAAAAATGACAAAGTACTTCACGTAAATAACAGTTTACCATTTTGCCTATGAAGGCCATATAGCTATGCCACGGAACAAGTTTGGCAGATACAAAATAATTTTGACTAGCGTACAGCAAACTTACCGATGCTTCCTTGCAACCAGGTTATTCTCTTCTGTCTCAGTCTAGGGCTTTGCTCTTCCTCCCAAAATCTTTTTTTCTTCTAGACTCGTAGCTGCCAGATCAGATAAGCAGATTATTAGGATTTTGACCTCTCTTTTCTGGGTAGTTTTAAAAAAAATAGCTGTAGTACCTCCGTCATTTACCATGTTCCTTGAGTGTAAGTCAGTAACATGAATATAACCCTGCTGAGCTGCCACAGGATATACATCTCCACATGTTTTCAGTTGCCCAAGACTGAGGGCAACAAAATAACACTGGAAAAAAACTTTTTTACTGTGATAGTGACAGAGCACTGGAACAGGCTGCCCAGAGAGGTTGTGTAGTCTCCTTCTCTGGAGACATTCAAAACCTGACCAGCCACATTCCTGTGTGATGTAGTTTAGGTGCTCCTGCCTTGGCAGGGGGGTTGGACTAGCTGATCTTTCAAGGTCCCTTCCAACCTCTAATATGCTGTGATTCTGTGTGAAAATGACATGGTTTAGGCAGGACAATTTTTTCAACAGCTTGCTGGTGATTTAGAAGCCTGTACATCAATTCCCTTTCAGGCGCATTAGATACTTTGATACCTAAGTTTTGCTGAGTCTCGTTGGACAACAGGCTTTAGTTCTCAAGATAGTCTCATGACTGAGAAAAAAAAATTCTCACAGAAGACAGGTTTCTGTTCTGGAATAAATTTGTGAGAACAGCAGTACATTCCAAAGATTGCAGAGATTATGAGGTAAATTAACAGATTGATTCAACAAATAGATACAGAGACAGCTTTCTAAACACTACAGTCTCTGAGTTATTATTGGGCTACCAATATACTAGACCTGTCCTTCCTTTGACCGAAAAAACAATGAATGTCCTTTTCATAGTTCTCATCAATCCAGTTAACATCTTAATATGGACTTTATTTATTGATTGATTTTTAGTTACAGTGTGTAACAGTATATGGTATCATATAGGTAGGGGATACACACTGTACCTCTGTATCTGTGTATAAATTATCATATAATAATAATAATAATTAGAAATCAGATTGTTTATATAACACATGTTAATTGTAACACACAAATAATTTAAATAAGATTTCTCAAATTATTATTCTGCTCTCCTTTACTATATTTCCATGTGTGTGATTATATCAATCAAGTTTTATTCACTTCATATCATTTTATCTTATAAAAAATTTAGTATATTACTAATACACTAATGCAACTCACTCCCATCTACTGGCAGCCAAAACCAGCAGTGAAACCCAATGTTAATACAACGCTGAGATTTTTAACAAAGGAAATAATCATTTCCACAAATTGAATTTGGGCATATTGCATGTACACATGAAAGTTTCAGGGAGCATTGCACTGCTTTTAATTACTAACCGCATGCATGTGGTTACTGCAGAAACATGTTGAATTCCTTAGTCTGTAACAATACTGTGACAATTATAGTTCCATTTACTTTGCAGCCCATCTTTTAACTTTCCATTATGTTAAAACATTACAAACTACTCTCTTACCTTGTTGTCTATCGTATAGAAAGGGATAGCAAAATTATGAATCTAGTAGCTTGTAATTTCTTTGTTTGTAATCTGCTGCTTTTTCTTTTGTTTTTTTCACACTCCTGACAGCTGATCTTTTGATATTCCCGGACAGGCTGTAGTGCCCTGGAACGTGATACCTCTTGTCTGGCTTTACAAGCTATTCTGCCATTTGTCACACAAATCAAATTAAGGTGTATGCACACACACATGCTATACTACACAAGGGTGAATCAAATAGTTTGCTGAATGTGATAAGTGCTGATAAATACTTGGCAAGCCAAATTCAAATGGCTTTAGCTACCATTTATCTAGAGAAATAATTGTATAGCCCTTCTCATCTGAGACTTGGGTCTGAAAATCCTGCACAGATGGTTTCTTTAGGAGACATTGTTTCAAGAGATGTATATTCTTATTTATGCAGCTGTGTTAGTTCTTATCTGTCAACAGCACTCCTGGCTGAGACCAGTCATATGTGGCCTAGCTTGAGGCACTAGGTAAAACTGAGGACTCTAGGATGAAAGAGACAGCAGTGACAGAGGCATAAGAGATATTACTCTAAAGCATTTCTAATGCATGTTTAAGAACATACCTCATTTTGTACGGACTTCCTTCAGCATTCCCAGCGAAGACAACTGACACAGCTGAGGACTTTGCATCCATAAGACCTGCAGGAATGAAAACATGCAGTAACACTAGTCTAGATTCCCAGCTAATGTAAATCAGCATAGGTCCTCTCACCTCTGTGGATCTGCCTCATGCATGTAAGCTGAGATCCTGCCCACCTTACTTCTGAAAGGAAAACACGAATGCTTAATCTCTCTCCACGCGCCAGTGTTCACCATCTCTAGATTGCTAAACTTTGCATTATTTAGATTTTTAAAGGAAGGCTGTGGTGCATGATCTATAAGTAGTTTTAACAGCAAAGAAATAGTGTCAGCCATGCATTGAATGAAATACTGTCTTTTACTGAATCAGGAGGTAAAATTCGTATCTTGCACTTGTTTTCTTTTAAAAACTATGTATTAAAACAAATTACTCCATTGTCTGCTCTGTAGAATTTGGATTCTTTCACATGGTTTGATGTGTTCCTGTTAAGAGAGAATTTTGCTGATCTGGAAGCAGACTGTTTACAGTAATATGAAGCATAGAATGATCATAACAATCAGAAAAGGCAAAAACCAAGGAACTACTTTGTCAAAGAATATGATTCTGAGGTTCTGCAGCTGTTTTTTTTTTTAATTCAGCTTAAAAGAAGCTCTCTGAGATTAACTGTGCATTGCAAAATGATATTTAGTTTTGTGTTTAATATGTCAGAATTCCTTACATTGTAATTTGAGGGATTTTTTGTTTATTTACAAACAGGGGTCTTTTCCCCACCCCCCAATGGGCTACAGTAATAAACAGCTTATCTTGTAGCTGCTTTATAATAACATATGTAGAGAAGAAAAGAATTGAAGTTTGCAGAAAAATCCACAGGAGAAAATTGGGGAAAGGAGAGCTCTGGTAGGTGAATGTGGATGTATTTTTCTCAGAGAAATGCAGTTGTTTCACCTCCCTGTGCTCACTGCAGAGGGGTGAGCAAGGTCCCTTCCCTGGGCTTCAGGCTGCACTCCGACCAACACACGTGTCACATACCTGTTTGCAGCCCACAGCCATCTACCTCAAAGTATTAGCCATAGTTACAAAAGCTGTATATTTACTCTTATATTTTTGCTAAGTTTCTGTCATTTAGCAACTTTGGAATTCAAGGGTATTTTGTGGGGATTTTTTTAATGACAACATAGAGAGGAACATTATCTGAAATCTCATTCTTTGAGCACACTGAAAATTACACTAAAGATGCAAGGGAGTCATATTTGCTTTCCTGACCAACAGAAATTCTCAGTGCTAATACTGCAGAAAAATGACAGTATTAAACATCAGCTCTAGTGGCATCATTGGACTTTGTATAGTACAGGAAAGACATGGAGCTGCTGGAGTGAGTCCAGAGAAGGGCCACAAAGTTGATCAGAGGGCTGGAGCACCTTTCCTGTGAGGACAGGCTGAGAGAGTTGGGCTTGTTCAGCCTGGAAAAGAGAAGGCTCCGGAGAGACCTAATTTCAGCCTACCAGTACCTAAAGGGGACCTACAGGAAAGCTGGCAAGGGGCTGTTTACAAGGACAGGGAGTGATAGGACAAGGGGTGATGGGTTTAAACTAAAAGAGGGGAGATTTAGATTAGCTATTGGGAAGAAATCCTTTACTGTGATGGTGGTGAGACACTGGAACAGGTTGCCCAGAGCAACTGTGGATGCCCGATCCCTGGAAGTGTTTAAGACCAGGTTGGATGAGGCTTTGGGGAGCTTGCTCTAGTGGAGGGTGTCCCTGCCTATAGCAGGTGGGTAGGAACTAGATAATGTTTGAGGTCCCTTCCAAGCCAAACCATCCTATGATTCTAGGTGAGAGTTGGTCTCTTCTCCCAGGTAATAAGAGAGATAGGATGAGAGGGAATGGCCTCAAGTTGTGTCAGGGGAGGTTTAGGTTGGATATTAGGAAAGCTTCTTAACGGAAAGAGTAGTGAGGAATTGGAACAGACTGCCCAGAGAGGTGGTTGAATCACCGTCCCTGGAGGCATTCAAAAAACATGTAGACATGGCACTTCAGGACATGGTGGTGTTAGGTCGACGGCTGGACTTGATGATCTTGGAGGTTCTTTCCAACCTTAGGGATTCCATGATTCTAAGAACAACTCCAGACACCAGTACAGGTTAGGATTTGACCTGCTGGGAAGCAACGTTGCACAAAAGGACCTGAAAGTCCTGATGCACAAGCAGTTCTCCATGAGCCAGCAGTGTGCCCTCGTGGCCAAGAACACCAGTGGTATCCTGGAGTGCATCAGGAAGAGTGTGGCCAGCAGGCTAAGGGAGGTTATCCTCCCACTCTGATTTGCCCTAGTGAGGCTACATCTGGAGTATTGTGTTCAGTTCTGGGCTCCCCAGTAGGAGAAAGACAGGGAACTACTGGAGAGAGTCCAGCAGAGGGCTACCAAGATGATTAGGGGGCTGGAGCATCTCTCTTGTGAGGAAAGGCTGAGAAAGCTGGATCTGTTTAGCCTGGAGAAGAGAAGACTGAGAGGGGATCTGGTCAGTGCTTATAAATATCTAAAGGGTGGATGCCAAGAGGCAGGGGCCAGACTCTTCTTAGTGGTACCCAGTGACAGGACAAGGGGCAATAGGCGCAAACTGGGACAGAGGAAGTTCCAGCTTTTTTATGCTGAGGGTGACAAAGCACTGGAACAGGCTGCCCAGAGAGGCTGTGGAGTCTCCTTCTCCGGAGATATTCAAAACTCACCTGGATGCAATCCTGTGCAACCTGCTCTAGGTGATTCTGCTCTCGCAGAGGGGTTGGACTAGATGATCTCTAGAGGTCTCTTCCAACCCCTACACATCTGTGAATCTGTGAAAGGAGGAAACAGAAGCTTTGTTTTAAACCACAGGCCTTATGGGACGTAATTATTGCAGTAATAACAACAACAACAATGTTATTGCTAGTCCAGACATGCTGCATTTCAGATACAAGAGGTTATAGCAGACATAAAAAACCCAGTTTTGACAGATGAGAAATCTGAAAATCTGCTGAGAACATTATTTTTGGCTCTGATCTACTCAGTGTAAGAGGCTGAAAATGCCCGCTAATCCCAGCCTTCAGCACCTGGCTCTGAAAAATGTCTGATATCAAATTGAAGTGCAAAGGCTAGCATATGCGTTTGAAACGTTATGTTACATACACTTTTTGGGAGGCTAAGAGTATGAATTTACAAGTTGCTGTGTAAAAACAGCCAAGCAACATCACGTCAATAAAGATAAGCTTAACTGAGAGGGCAGGCCCTGATTTTGAAAAGGATTTAGAAATTTTGGAAAACTCTTACAGTTCAAAGAAGAAGGTTTAAAATAACACACTTTACCTTGAAGACGTGGTTGGCTAATATGCTGGTTTTGGCACACTATAAATGTCAGCATTATTCTAAGGCTTCTTTGGCATGTCATTTTTCTCCCCATAATGATCAGTTTCTTCATGCAATTTTGGTTTGCCCCAAAACATATTTTGGCTATATGCTGTAGCCATGTTTTGTTTTGAATACACTCATTGTGTTGTATCAGAGAAAATAACATGCTACAAACTTCCTGGGCAACTGCTAGCAAGCCTCTGCCATCACTTCGTGCTGTTTCAGCTTTATGGTGTTGAGATAATGAGCTCAGCCCTCCTCGCTAAAGCTTCTATTCAGGTTTTCTCTTGAAAGTCACCAGTGGGTTTTCTGAAATACATTGGTTCTTATTTGATGGCAGCACAGGGGAGGATATGTTAGCATCTGGAGTGCTTAAAAAATTGTTGAATTTCTGCAGAGACTGCAGATTTCTCACATTTCTTCATCAGTGATGAAGCTTTCCATCCAATGCCCTGAATCTTCTGTAGGCATTTGCTTTCAAAGGCATCTAGTTTCCTGTCTTTAACATTTTGGTGGGTTTCCAGTTCTTACAACCATATGTTAACACAGAGGTTATATTTGAGTTGGAAATTCTTCATTTTATTCTGTTCTTTATAGCTGAGGCTTCCATATGTTCTTGAATTTAGTTAGTACTCATGTTCTTCTTAAACTTGATGTTCCTTTTTCTGATCTTCACTGGCCGTAGAAGATGGAACAATTCCTCCACCAGAGCAGAAAAATTATGGAGCATTTAGAGATAATGTTTTGCAATTGTTAAATTCAGGGTTCAATTAAAAAGAATAAATCTGCTTCTCTGAAATTCTTCACGTATTATTGTCGCTATTAATGCCTTTGATTTATAAAAAAACCGGAGAACTTCACCTGTTTTCATCTATCTCTTTTTTGGACATTTTTGACAGTTCAGTGTACATGCTCTTATTTATTCATTGCAGAGTCAGGTAAGCAGCTATCTGCTTAACTTTTAGCCCGTGAGAGTGCCATCTGATTTCAGTGAAATCTTGTACCTCTTTAGTATACACAGGATTAAGCAATAGTAATTTCATCTTTTGTTTCCATGATCCTCTCACAGATTAGTATGGAAGTAAAAGACGTGCTACCCTCCCACCCCAAACATACAAAAAAATAAGTTGTAGAACCTTTTGTCCTAGCAGAGTTATTTTTAAGTGTAAACGTTACCTGAAATCACTTTCATTTTGTCCCATTGGCTAGACATTTTAAGCTTCCTCCTTTCCCTTTCTGAAGCATGGAGAAAGTGTGTCACATTTCACAGCTTGCTCAAGCAAACCTGTCCTTAAACATCACCAAACTAACCTTTCTCTGTTCTGAAGAGATTGTTTGAGCAGAATAGGAGTAAAGTAAGCTGACAATCATTTTGCATGGATTGTGACCGAGTTACAATGCTTTCGTGACTGTGAATGCTTGCACAGCATCATAGCTTAAAACAAAACAGTAACGGTGTCTAGGCCCTGTTCTGACCCTCACATGTAGGATTAACTTTTGGCTACTGTTGTTTCACAGTAAAAAAAGAGCTCATACAAATGATGGATTACAGAGGAAAACGTTTTTGACAGGAGCGTTTTCGTAAGTATAGATAGTTTTGGTAAGAAAATGAAGATAGTACATAGAATCCTGAGAAAGGTTTTATATTCTGCTGCTAGGAAAGGCATAGTCCTGCTTTTGCACTAGCAAGGATGGAAACCATCTTAGTACAGATGCAGTTTCTACTGGCTAAAATATTCATTTGCTACAACACCTTACACCACATCCCTCAGAAAGTAACATTACCAACAAAACAGATACTATTTTTGCAGCTTTTGGCAGCATAGCTGCATCAGCAGAGCTTGCCAGTAGGAAGCTGTCAACCCAAAACCGTGCATCTTCAACCAGCGTGGTCATACAAGCACAGATTTCTAGTCTGCGTCTGATGCAGATAATCTCTTGCAGTGGACCCAGAGGTGCAAACTGAATTGGGCCAGCTCAGCCAATTAAGCTCATTGCAGTCCATTAGGTTTACCTGAGAAAATTTCTAGTCAAATGCATTTCTGAATGTTAAAGATCCTCATGGATATTTTGTGTTATAAAGCATTCCTGAAGAAGGATGTTTGTTGCATCTTAGCTCATGAAGCTGTTGCCTTTTCATGGCATTGTATACACTTCATCCAGAAATGTTTCATCATAAGTGGTGTATATATTATTACAGTATACCTATTTAATTGGAACATCCTAAATCAAGGTGACTGCTTTTTATTGGACTGTCTCCCAGTGAACTGGCATACCCTAATGATACTGAATGGTAATCACCGCTGCTTAGTGGGATTATATTTTACATAAATTTCTCTTAATAGTGATGTATTTAGTTATTGCCAGATAGTTAAATGATGTTTATCCAATTGTTAAATTCCAAGTGTTATTCATTGAATACACAATGTGCCAAATAAAGATTAAATATTACATATTTTTTTCTTGCAGAAGGCATCAGTGAATAACAGTTCCATGTAATAGAATTGACAAATTTCTTTTTAGATTGCCTTTTTGAAATGCAATACAGAAGCAAAGGAAAAGGCCTGCTTTTTTTTAAAAAAAAAATATTTAGAGATCGTGTAATTCACAATTTCAGGTCTGATATTTCATTCTTAGTTTTATCCCAGTCCCTTATGACTTACAAATGTGATTTTTTTAGATTAGTTTTTCCTTAAGCTACTTTGGCAGCAAAACTTTTTAAAAACATCAGTAGCTAAAAAAAAATCCTTTATATGTAGACATACTCTTCCAATAAGCACTGGGCAGAATTTTACAGCAGGCATTTGAGTTTGCTTGAGAATGCTTTTAAGACATTGTTTAAAAAGAATATGAAGCATTTCCTGCATATATAATGCACAGCTTTCAAATCTGATTTGATTTTTAAACTATATTGAATTTGGAAAAATTATTTTACGTTATGGACTAGTATTTCTGTTACGCAGACTGAAAAACTAAAGCATGAGGATACTTAAGGCTTTACCCAGGGTCCTTTAATAAGTCCAAGTAGTACAAGTAACAGAGGAGACAGATAAAAATGTCCACACAAGCTGAGTATAAAATATGAACAGCAACTGTGCCACTGAAGTGGTTGCCTCCTGCAGAGGGTGAGTCAGAAAGGGGGAGCGGGGGAACTAACAGCTCAGATAGATCCACCAAACTATGCGTCAGGGCTCTAAACTAGATCCAGTTCAGGAACTCAGGGGTCCCAAGCTGCCTAACTTTAATATTCTGCCTTGTGCTGTGACATGTTGATGGAAGTATTGATGCACATATTTCTTCATCGAAGGCAAAGCTGGCATGTATTTGTACTGAATTACTTCATTGGTACCTGCAAGAGACTATTCAAGGGGTGGGTCTCATCCTGAAATTCACTTTTATTCTTTGGTTATAGCTGTTGGAAAATTTAATCAGTGGGAATAACGCAGCTAGTTGGTTGGTGAGTCTCTCCTGTCCTTCCTTCCTTGTTAGAGCTGAGATTTTAATTACAAACATCTGTGCACTATCTCCATTTCTGCATTAAAAATAGGAATTGAAGTTGCCCTGTTGCTGCTGGCAGAGACGGAACAGAGCAAACACCACAATGAAAATGTTCATACAGCTAAGGAGAATCCTCCCTCCCTGCCTCCTAGGGGTCTAGTTTGAAGGATAGGTGAGCAAGCAGATTGTATTTGTGGGGATTTCCCCATGTGAGGAGGAGCATGCCAAAGGAAGTTATATATTTATTTCTATATACAAATTGTTATTAGAGGATTTTTTTTTCCTATAAAGACAACTCTCTGATAATTGGAAGTCTTTTTGGCTAAGGTATGTTGAGCAAAAGCCTCCTTATCAATGGTGCATTCTTTGTTGCATGAAAGCACATCATTTGTATCACTGAGGTTCTTTACAACCCACTTTTTGTGCTCTTGTAGTCAGACTAAAATCTTCTGTTTTGTGGTTTGGAAAATACAGTAGGAGGTTATGGAAAGAGACACAGTGCTTCTTGAGGGAGGCCATATATGGGGAAAGCATCAATGCTTGCTCTTGGTCACATGAACCTTTTTTACTGTGGTGGTTAGGAGGATGTGTCAGTTAGAAAGATATCCCTTGCTCCCTTCATTCTCCTCCCTTCTGCCTTCTGAAAGAGCAGATGGAATGTTCCTTTCATGAGATACATGGCTCATCATTATTTATTCATGTGTTCATCTTTCTCTTTCTGATGAGTACATGTAGGAGGGACATTATAAAGCCAAGGTAATTTTCTGCAGTCATTTCAGGAGGTTTATAAAACATCTTTGCAGTTAGAAATACATACATTTTTCAAAAGAGTACATTGCAAAAACGGTTGGCTTAATAAAGAGAACACTCACAAAGCTGCTTATTTGCAGTTAGGTGGTGTGCCTCATTTCTCATGTAAAGCTCCACAACATGGGAATTATTGCAGTGCTAACCTTCACTACTGTTGGGTTACATCTAGTAGTGTAAATTAAAGTCATTGTTGATAGAGAACAGGAACTGATGAACCTATATAGTTTCCTTCGGCTAGCAAGGACAAAGTAGTAGCGCTTCTGACGGATATGCCTTGCCTTTCCCTTCCCCCTCCCTGGCTTTTCTTTCTCTTGAAGGTGAACGAAATGATGCAGAGAGGAGAAAAGAGTGAAATCGAGAGGAGTAAAATTTCACAGGAAATAGAGCTGAGGGGAGAGAGTGTAGAATTTAATTTGAGACATTCATTGGATTTTTTTCCTATAGAGATTTCTGCTACTTAATTAAGCAGTCTGATAGCCACGCTGCTCAGCTCTCCAGCTCTGACCTATGGCATTAAAAAATTTACTGCCCACACCCTTTATTATTCTGACTTCAGGCACTGCAAAAACCACGAAAAGCAAGGATATTGACATTTTAATCACCCAGCTATGACATTAATAAGATTTTGGCACTATATGATCTAGCATACCCTTTGTCTTGATATCTAGTGATATAAAGAGACATCTAAAGCTTCAGGTTTAACCTTAGAGGTTTTTTCCCCCAATTATGCTGCCGCGGCACATCACTGGATTATATTGTGTGCAAGAGAGCTGTTTCTGAAGCAGCATTATTGCAGTCTCACCATTTCTTTGCTTTAAGATAGGGGGCAGAGGGTGCTCTACGGGTGGGTTGGTGCATGCAGACTGACAATCAGGCTTTAAAGAAAGCATTTGAAATCTGCACATCACATATAGCAAAAGGATTTTGAGGTGTGGCACCCTAATGTCAGGCTACCTAGATTGTTAGGCTTCCTTAAGAGACAAATTGAACAGATTTGAAAGGGGATGCAGGTATGCTAAAGGAATTAAAATGGTAAGCATAAGCCATTTTTTTAATGTGTGATTAACGTTGGCTACAGTTTTCTTTTTCTCCATTATAGAAAGCATGGGAGGAGATTATGTGGTGGAGATTCTGCCTAGATCTTTCTTGCTCTCCTAGAGAAACATTTCATTTTACTTGCTTCAGCTACAATTGACAACACATTGAAATAGCAATTCAAAAGATGACAGCTGAAATAAATTTTCAAAATAATTTAGCCTCTAAAAATTTACTGGGAAGCCCAGAATGAAACAAGCACGCAGCAGATTCATACCCTCAACAAACAGTACCTCTTCCGTGCATACACATGTAGACAGGAAGCCAGGCAGGCCTTCTCCAGCCTCTGAAGAGAACAAATAAAGGCAAGAATCGAGGGTTGGCTATGCTAAAGCCTGTAACAATTTCTAATTCTCAGCAGACCCCAAACTGTTTCTCCTAGGTCCAAGCAGTGGTACGAGTACCAGCCCTTTGGCAACATTGGTGTGTGATATTCCAGTCTTAGGTTCTGCAGAAGGAAAACCAAATTGTGGTTTTTACAATCACAGTGAAAATACTTCTACATAAACATGACCCTTCATTGTCCTCTCCAAAATAGTAATGCCACACACACTTTTTCCTTAACTTCTGTCCCTTTGCCTTTTATGCTTTTATACAGGATTTGTGTTATATGAAGCTGAGCAAACGAGACACAGGTGCATGGGCCTTAATGGGCAGGCAGTCTAAATCCATGCTTCCTAAAGCTCCATGCCACTATTCAGTTGCAAGTGGCAAAAAACAGAGAAGGAAAGCTTGGCTTGATTTAGGGCCGTTATTTGCTTTCCAATGCTATCTGCAGCTGCAGACGTTTACTATAACAGTTATATTTTCAGTGCATCCTGCAGAACAGAGTCTAGAACCACACATGTACATGTGCACCGTGTCACACACGACTCTTAGCTCGTATTTTCTAAGTAGCCATGAAGTAATTGTCCCATTTGGGCATTTCTAAGAAACAGCCAAACTGCTTATATACCTACAGCTGTGCTGAAATCATCTTCAAAACCTCCAACTTGGTATTTTCTTCTACAGCCATGTGTTTCAACACTTACTACCTGAACTGAGTGTACAGTTGACTCCTCAGACAAGTGAAGGGTGACTGAAGATCTTCATCTGGACTTCTCAGTTTCCAAAGGGCAGCCCTGTGTTTCATTTGCCTGTTAAGCCCTCCTCCTTTAAAAGAATATAAAAAATACTTAGCAAAAATGCTAGATTTAACAAGGCAATTTTAGGCTTATATATAAAGACATCTTGTTCCAATTAAAATACCTTTCCTTGTGTAAGCGTTTCAAAAGCCCTCCAAAAGGATTGATTTTTCTATAAGTAAGGTGTCTACCAATTATATGTGTCTTCAGAAATTATTTTGTATATTTCAGCACATTTTTTTTTTCACTTCATTAGAACTTTAGTGTGATGAACATGGAGTCCTTGGGGAAAATTTAAAAAAGAGATTTATTCTGCAAATACAAACCAGGACAATTTAGACTAACATGCGTGAGGATGTAACAGTAATTTTTTTTGCATATTCCCGTACGATGCCTTATATGGAGGATGTACTGTAAACTACCTGCAAGGATTTAATGTCATACTGTCATACCTCTATTTTGACACTGGATTAACGTGTAAATTGTAAATGTTCTGCAGAGGAAGAGCAGGACTTAGGTAGATACGGAGCAGACAAGCTGAAGCGCCCCATGGCATTTTTTTATACCCAAGGCAATTACAGGCAAAAACACCTCAGAGAGCACTGTGGACTGCATAATCGGTAGCTATCCTTCTGTCTGATGCCAGGGTAATGTGCTTTCCCCCTCAAACAATAGTGCTTGAGCACGTCCTCAGGGTAGAGCGGAGGCAGGGAGGGGTATCCCTGCCTAGTGACAGCAGAGGTACACCGGCTGCTGATCGAATCAATCAGTCTTTCCTCTTTTGTGACTAGCAAAAATTTGACATTGACATTGGTACTCAGCCTAGGTAACAAGAACCAGCGGGATGTTGGTTTGAAGGGGAGAGTATATGCACGTGTGCCTCCTGTACTGCTTAAAAGTAAGAAAAGTCAATGATCTGTTTTCATCTTTGTGATCCCAGCTAGCAGATTCTCCGATTTCTGACAGGTCTGTTAAGCCCTGTGCTTTTACTGGTGCTCACTTGTTTATCATTATGAAATAAATCAGTACATATCTGCCACACACGACTGGCCTGGCGAAGCATTTAATTTTATTTTCCCACTTCTTGCAGGATATATTTTGTTCTGTTTATGTAATTTATACTTTGCAGAGCAATGAGTCCATCAAACTACAGATCATAAAAATAAGACTGGATATGGTATATCTCAGCAGTGTGGCAGGAGAAAATGCATTAATGTCTCCTGCCTACTAACACAGGTTCACAGATTCAATTCATTTTCAGTTGTGAATTCTGTACTTTCAGTTTTGAACTTAAGAGAAAAGGAGCATATCTTCTTTAATAGGCAGCTAAGATATCTGGACCAGTCTTTAGTCCTGACATGATTTTCTCTGAATTAAAACTTTTCTTTCATCTCTATGTATATTTATATGGGAGAATATATCTACTACATGTCAAAACTTATAAAAACTTCCAAATTCTTCTGAGAAGGTTTCTCAGTGCATTTCAGAAATTGCAGTTAACTAGATTGAAAACAGGTTAATAATAGTTAGCACTTCTATTATGCATGATATATTGAAATTAATCAATCTTCACTTTATGTCAGTGATGACATCTGATCACAAATAGATTAAGTATATAGTAAAGGAGTAGTCCTAGCCAAAGACCAACATCCCAAGATGGAATTGAATACAGAAATACAACTGCAATCCAGACTTGAGGTTCTCTTCTTTTAGTCCATTTTCTGTCACCTAGACATAACAGGCTCCCAGCCACCGAAACATGTACGTACTCTGAGCCACAAAACCCACGAGTCACCTCTGCCAGACTTGCGTTGACTTCTGGTCAGGATCAGCTCCAGTGGATCTCTCCCATGCTCAGAGGTAATGTGGGTTGTCCTGGAGCTGCCACAAGTCAAAAATCAATTGCACCCCTAAGAATGGGGAAAGGGAGGAGGAGAGTGGAGGTGGTGAGCCCAGTGACATGTCGTTACCAAGTCACAGGTGAAGGGCAGTAAAAGTGGTTGCAAACTGCTGCTAGTTGTGTTGCACAAAATTTACATTTACTTTTGAAGGGGAAAACAGAGAACATTGTATTGAAAAAACTCCTATTGGATTAGTTTAAGGCTCCATCTTTGCTGTTCAAGAGTGTATAATAACCTTTCCTTTTCTCCCAGATTTGAAAGAGACTACATAAAACCAAAATCCATTGATTACTACTATTGCTGCCCAGACTGTCTTGATAGCTCTTGCACCAGAGTAAGGGTGCTTCTAAGAAACGGCAGAAAGTGGTGCTTAGAGGCCTCTCTTCTCAACTCTGGAATGTCTACATCTGTTTCTCACTGCTACTGCAAGCTCTAGCAATTTTTAAAAATTTTAACTTGCATTTACTGTAAAGCTTTTAAGTTATGTGAAGGGGTTTGTGCATGTCATAATGCTTAAAAATGCCCCTGTGAGACAAGGTTGTCGAACAACAGACTTGGATTCAGATGGATTTGTTTTGCTTTGCAAAAGTAATCACTTAGAGCATGTCACAGTCGTCTTTGGAGAACGCAAGTAACTTCCATTATGAATGGCTTAAGGAGTCATGCAGCTTTCTAAAGCGATAGCTGCCATCTAATCATATTGTATGTCACACTAATATTTGTCTGAATTATGCCATTATTTGAAAGCTTTAGCAAAATATGTTTTAGCAGCTAGTACCTTATGTTTAATTGCAGTTGAATCAATGTTAATTTTCAGTTTGTCATAGAGCTGTTGGCCAGCAATGCTAGATGGGGCCTTGTTATGGAGGAGCTGCACAATTCCTCTCTGCTGCAGGCAGCTTAATCTTTGATCTCTACTACAAGAAACTCAGTGTTATTTCTCCCTTTCCCTTCTACTGTAGCTTAGTAGAGTAACATAGAAGATATTCAACCTAAGAGGAGTCTAGACCAGGATCTGCTTATAGCTTTCCCTCTTCTCCAGTTTCTGACTCCTGTACTGCATTAAGCTGTGCCCTCCACTGAAAGGCCTTCCTCCCCCCATCATTCCTTGAATGTTTCCAGTAATTCATCACTTCAAACTACCTTTCCCTGACTTTTACATAGTATCTTAGGATGCTGTATATAACTCCACAACCTTTAGTCTTTCTGCCAGTCTCTCCAGTAGTTTCCCCATGTATGCATGAGTATGTATCTGTATTTACTTACATAACATAGTCACCTTATAAAGATAATTGATTAGGAATGGCGAAGTTCTATGACCACATCATGTAAAATAAATATGATCAGTGAAATAGCAGTTGGCTTGTTATATGGGAAAAAAGCACTTTAAGAATTACCTTTAAGAAGACTTGACATCCCTTCTGCTTTTCTTTCTTTTCTTCCCCAAAGCAAGCTGATGCACAAGTCATTTTTGTGTGATGTGTTTTTCAGATATGGAGACAAGTGAAAAAATCCAGAAAAGCGGAGTTCTTCAGGTGTTTGCAAGTCTGTTGACGCCACAATCTTCCTGCACAGCAAAAGTAGCTAACGTCATAGCAGAAGTAGCCAGAAATGGTGAGGTTTTCTACAAGAACTTTTCTGCTGGAACATCTTCAGTTTTTCACCTCACTTGTCAGTATGTTTTACTTCATTTATGTTTTCATTTTGTAGATTAGACACCTTTCATATCGCTCCTTTTCACTCTTTTTGGTTTTGTTTTGTCAAATTTTCTCTACTCTTTAATACAATCAAAACAGCATTTGGCTGCTGGATATTTTTTTTAGTCCTTTTGTGCTATTTAGTTTTTACGACAATCAATAGTATAATGTATTGGGCAGAAGCACGCCACTAGCTTTATGAAATGCATATAGAAAAAAAAAAGTGTAATTTGTGTATCCAGTTACACATAGTGCAGGTAGTTACAACAGTAGTATGTATACAGGTGATGAAGGGATAGTAGGTAGTTTCTTTGGTCTGAGATTTGTGATAACATTATTACCATTGTGAGGCCTTTGATACCACACCAAAACTGGTTACTGCTACCTAAAGAGCATTATATGTGTTAGAGTAAGAACCCAAGATCCCAAATAAGAATCAGGTCTATTTTGGTATGTATTACATACATACAGACATATGATGTAGGAGATAACCTAAAACGATTAAATTTTTTTTTCTTTAGAAAGAATTATCTTAAAGCTCACCCAATAATCTGCATACCTTGAGCTCAAAAAATGGCCTCATAACTGCAGGCAGATGCTACTGGCAGACCCTGTGATGAGGGTAGAGGAGGTTTGTGGTTGACTTTTCTCACTCCTTGACTTGCTGATGTCCCAGCCAAAGGGGCACAGATTGCATTTTCCACTTTCCTTGCCCAGAGGCCAGGTAGGGAAAAGTAGGGTGCCTCTTAACTGCTGTCATCATGCAGTCGTGGCACCTGTGTCTCTCTTTCTGCAAACTCTCATGATGCCTCTTTAGAGAAGGGGCTACATACATTATTGCTGACTATTTCCACATTCCCTTTCCACCTTTTTATGGAATCACAATACTACAGCTTCTTACTGATAGCCCCTGTGTGACCTCCTCCATCCAATTCACTGATTTTGAGGCAATGCTATATACGGATGTTCAGAAACAACATTAACAAGAAAATAAGATACACTTTGTGAGTATCTAAATTATTTTAAAACCTAAAAAAACAGCCAGTAAAAAAAGAAAACATGGAAATTTAAACTTACAAATGCTTTAGAATGATATTCATGCAACCATATCGCATAAGGGTATTTAAAATATTGCAGCCAACTGTGTATCCTCACAGTCCTTTTAGCTCCTACTTCAGAAAAGGGAAAGTTAAGAATAAGGCACTTACTATGTGGAGATTCTCTCCCCACTGTGGACCTTTTAAACCGTTTTCCAAGGTCTTTGGTCTTCTCCTCTTTGCCAGGCGTAAGAATGAGAACATCATCTTCACAATCTGTAATACTACAACACAGTTACATTTCTCTTTTGAACTCTTGTCCTCCTTTAATTCGTTACTCTGTTCTCAGTGGTTCTCCTCCTAACTTCTTAAATGATTCTTCACTGTTTTCTGCCAGGATCTGTTTCATTTCTCCACCAAGTTAGTGGAAACCTTTTCTCTGTTCTTTATTACCTTCTCTTTCTTCTATTACTTCTATGTAGTATCACCTGCAAATATAAGTCCAGTTACTACATTTTTGTTGCTGCCTCACAGATGTATTTTGCTTTATATGGCACTGTCTCTTTTACTTCTTGCCCTTGCATAACCTTGATAAATACAAGTTTGCTCAGCATATTGCCTAATTATTTTGTTGGTGAATGGGAGACTGAAAGCTTCTGCTCACTCCAAATGAAGAGGGGTGGAGGAAGGGTTTCCTACTCCTTTTCACCACATGAGGAATAACCTAAACAAACAGAACAGACTGAGACCTCTCAAACTTTTAGGAGAGAACAAATTCCATTTCCTGTCACAGACTAGGAGAAGAAATAAAAAAAAATAATCTAACTTTGATGATGTACAGACTATGGTAAATTAGTGAATGTAAAAGAAGTGATGCAGGAAGAAGCTGAGGAACAGATAAGAGTTTTTGTAGGCAATTAAGAGAGGAAGAGGCTGAGGGGACAGAGAAGACATAGGGACAGAGGGAGGAACATAATAAATTTAGTAAGTACACATTGAGATGAAGATGAAAGCGGGTGAAAGAAAGAAATAAGATAAAAAGTTACAAGGACACGACAAGACCAATTTTAAAGAACAAATGTATCTGATACTTGTTCTGTTCATTACGATGGATACCATGACTATTTATCACAGTATAGCATCTGTCTACAGTTTTAAAATGTTACAGTATCTTAAGGAAGGTGGGTCAATTGTGCTGACTACTATCTTTTGTTGGACCTGTGCAACTATATAGATATTGCTGATTCTACTTCATCTACTTGTTTGATACATCAAAGTTTATCATTACATGAGGATTTCTTACCTCTATGACAATTATTTCTTTAGCTAAAATAATACTGCAAGATTAACTACAAAAGATACAAGAATTTGTAGCCACAGAAACATCAAAGAACATTATAATAGATGCAACAAAGGCAGTATTTAAGAAAACATATTTGAACTTCAAGCATTGTATGAAATCTTTGAGTTATTGGCATGAGGGGTTCTGTTGGTCCAGAATCAGAAAAACTTTCTCATCTCTTTTATGGGGATTGTACACCCTGATTCATTCTATTTTATAAATGACTAAATAACACAAAGGTAAACTGGTTTTGGAAGATCCAACACAGTCTAGGACCAGGAAGAGACGTAATTTGCAATTCACAACAAATCAAAAACATACTGACCTTTTTTTTCTGTTACAGTGCTACATCCCTGAAGGATGCTCTGTAGTAACTGTTAAGTAACACTGTTGGTGTATCAGGTGGCTGTTTCTGTAAACCTCCCTTGTAAAATATGCAGCACAGCACCCACCTAATTATAGCTCGCTCTGGACACCAGTCCTTTATCTCTTGGACACCAAGATAATTCTCTATCTATGATTGCACGGATGTGAAATACTACTGGGTCTGTGTGACTGGGGGATACAGAAGGAAGGAAAGACAGAAAGGCAGAGAGCTTCCCAGTAGATGGGTCCTCTGGTTTTCCTCCCATGGTAGATACCAGTTAGACTGTGGAAAGGTACAGGCCTTTGTGCTTACACAATCTCCCTCGTATTTCTCAATCTTTCTTTTTATTTTCCTTTCCTTACCTTCCAAATAAAGAGCCTGTTACTTAACTTTAATTCTTTTTAAAAAAATTTTTTTTAAAGCAAAAGCTTTTCAGGAGTTCTAATTAAGGGAATAGAGAGCAACAAAAATGCTGCTTAATTTGGAGTGTGAATACTAGTTTTAAGTCATCTTTTGTGTTATTTAGTAATTTTAATTTATGTTGAATTTTTTGGGGTGGAGAAAAAGGTTGTGAATTCACTGTTTTTTTCAGCACTTCATTATGATGCTAAAAACATGCTCAGTCTGAACTATGTTAAATTAGTTTCCATGGAAGTCAATTAAATACTCTTAATGCCTTCTCAATTAACAAGTAATGGCAAGAATGTAAGCCCAAATCCTGACTTGGGCTTATTCTCTAGAACCTTGCACAAGAACTTACATTGTTTGTCTATGCACATGTTTATTCTCACAAAAGGCCCAGTTGCAATGCCAGTGTAACTAGAATGGATGAAACAGAAAATAGCCGGCTTGCTTTAACAGGCTTTGCATTATTTGCAGAATTTATGCGGAATCCATGTGTGGATGCTGGGTTGATCCCTCCTTTGGTGCAGCTGTTAAACTGCAAAGACCAGGAAGTATTGCTTCAAACAGGACGTGCTCTGGGCAATATATGCTACGATAGCCGTGAGTGTTGAAATACACCATATTTTGTAGATGCTCTTGTAGAAAGGAGGGGAATGTTTTGGTGTTCTGTACATTGTGTACTGGGAGGGGGTCATTTTCTTCTTTTCTTGATTTTCTTTGACCACACAACTCTTCCAATTATATGGGCCAATTGAGTGTCACACGTGCATTATGCTTTTGTGACAGTAAAGATTAAAAATGCTGTTTCAACATTGTGATACAACTGGGTATAAGAATAGAAAATATTTATGATCTTGGGTTTGGGTTGGTTTTTTTTTTAGAGCATAATGAGCTAGGTTTTCAATGAGCAGGTGCTACATACACAAAGGCCTGAAGAGTTCATTTTTCCTCAAACAGAATGTCTCAGAAGGGAATAGACAGCCAGAAGGGAATATTCATATTCTACCAGTCTCAAAGCTGTGCAGAGCTACCTACATACGTTGCTGATTCTCAGAATTCTTATGTGGCCAATCAATTGCTCCAAGTTACAGATTGGTATTTTTGGTAGTCAGGGGTTGAGGAGATGGAGTGAGGGGAGGTTGGGGAGGTTTTTTAGCTTTTTGTGGGCACAATATATTTTGCATTGCCAAGCAATTGAGTTTTGAAATGCAAGTGTGACTCCATGTGCTGATTATATGCATGGATATGTCATCTGCAAAACCAAACCAGTGGTTGCAGCATTTTGAAAATGGGGCCTCAGTATCCCTTACTTTAAATATTTTGATAAAAGCCAGTGTATGATAAATATGGTATAGAAGCAGAGACACCAGGAACATCTCTCTATGCACATGAAGGAATTAGAAGCCTATGGATGTCTGCAGATTGGAAGTGAGATGAAATTGTAAAAGCATTTTGTTATCTTGAGATTTAGTGCCTTATTTCATATGGCAAGAAATTTCCTTTGTACTGTGTGTTCCACTAACTAAAGGTTTTGCTGTTCTGAATACTGCATGTTGAAAAAACTGTATCATTAGTAGCCTTTATCCTTGCTACTATTTTTCATCCTAGTTTGGAAATTTATATTTTAGATTGGTTTATTACCTTGCCTTTGACATCAGAGAAGTTAATCAGATTTTCCATGCTGGCATTTCCATTTACAGACAACTACTGCTTGAGGATGTTAACGTATAATTCTTTCATTTAGGATTTTCTTCAAGGTGACCAATCAACTGAACAGCTACTTTCCCATGGAAACGTCAAGGAGAAGCTGCGGAGCTTTCTATAACATAATTTATGTACTATTATTTTCTTTCAGGATCATACAAAGCTCACTCTCAGGTGGCACTAGTTTATTTTATATAAGTAAAGTCTACATAACTTCATCTCATTGTTCAACCCACATTTTTTAATGAAATACAATAAGAACACACAAAAATGGTTTTGTAATATCAGGTATTGTGGACTACTGCTGCTTTTACAGTGCAGGATTTAACCAGTACAGAAAAGCTCTGTTGCATGCCTTGTGTTGCCCTTCTGTGGCGCAAAGCTGGCTCTGATAAAATCTACAGTAGACAGTGATGTATTCTGCGTGCCGTGTGTTGTTGTCCTCCTGTGGGAGGACAGTCACTACCTTCCCTGTGTGTTTGAGTAAGATTAATGAATAAAGTGTAATAAAATGACACAAAAATCAAGATTAGCATCTTGGATTTAAGTGGAAGAGGCTATTTGTAGTGATTATTTATCACATCCACCCTGTCTGATGTTATTTTGCAAGTTATCTTAATGTGCAATGTTTATGCAGTTATGTACCCATTCCTAAATTCTTATTTAGGACAAGTATTTTCAATATGCTTATTAATATAAAATATAATATTTTTCTCATTTATGACTATTACTTTTCCCTAACTAAGAGCTTTGAAGTATAACAGAGACCAAGGTATGGAGGCCAATAGTTCTAATAAAAAAAAGTTGTTATGTACTGATAGTCTCTTTCTTTTCAATTGAGACAAAAGCAGCTGTTACCCTTTTGATAATTTGGACTCATATAGGAACTTGAAATACATCAGTAACTATATTTTACCATATACGTGAGTTTTTTCACTTCTCCTGCTCATGTAATTATAATATGCAGTAACAAGGAAAGATTTTAGGTCCTAAATCAATGTTAGGCTGAAATTGTGAAATCAAGCCCGTACTGAATAGCTCATAACATTTCTATTTATTGAAAGCTCCAGTTATCCTGTATTTCATCCTGGCAAGCATGCATCACTTTGTTTAGTGATAGTTTATGCAAAAAGGAGTTAATCAAGTCTGTATTTTTGGGAGAAGTCTGCATGGCACAGGATGAAAGTTGTAGAACAAATGGCTTTTGCTACAGGGAAGGCCCCTTAAAAAATGGCCTTGCAGAGGAGAAGCATTGCCTGACATTTTTTTCTTGATGAAATGAAAATAGCAGTGGTTTCCCAGAGTTCACAGATCCCAGATTTGCTGCATGAAGGCAAGACCATTTCCACGTAAGTTCAGGAGGGGCTACTCCTGGACCACAGCTGCTGTGGAAAGGTAATTCATGGCTAAGTCCCATTGCTGGGAGGGATTTAGTACCTTCTGCAAGGTAAAAGGGGAATTACACATTTGCTGGCCGGAAATTCACTGAACAAACGGATTTGCCTCCTCACAGAAAACATGAAATGAAAACCTGGTGACTTACTGACTGATTTTCTTCTCTAATAAGTTTGAAGTACACATGCACAGTGTTATTGTCTGGGTGCTTGTCAGTTAGCTCTCCAATATAAGACTGAATCACCTGCTTGAGCATGGACGAAAATACAGAGAATTAAATGCATTTTGTAAATAGTTAAAGAGGAAAAAATAGGTCAAATTTATCCCAAGCAGCTTCAAGAGCATCCTTTTTAAAGTATTTATGTTGTGAAGAGATCTGTTTTATGTGAGTTTCTGAACATGAAGAATACAGGCATATATAATTGCAAAGCAGAGTAGAAGGGAGCTTTGTGTGGTACTGATGAGGTTTCTGGTCTCCCAGCCTTCTTGTATGCAGAGATGAAAAACAATTGAGGCAGCCAAAAAGATTTTAAGTCAGAACAACAAATTCAACTAATCACAGTATGCAGACTGCTCAGTGCTGTCCTATAATTTAAGAACAGACAAATTACCGCATGTTCCTGTACAGCCTGTAATTGTTCTACATGTCTTATCTAGCAAACGCGACATACACCTCAGCCCCCAAGTTTTCGTCAAAGCAGAAAGTGCAAATCAAAGAAATGGAGACATGATCTCTCCTCCTCCCTTCTGCTTTCTCCCCCATTATGTCTACAGCCTGTACCAAGTACAGCTGCTTGTACTTCTGTATCCCCAGACAACCGATTCCTCGGCCTCACTTGAGGACAGAGGTTTTCTTGTCTGAACTACATTGCTAGGTGCAAAGCTCCTAGCCCACACATTCCTTTTAACCACCAGTTATGGGTTTTTTTGCTTCTAATCAAAGCTGAATTCGTAGACATTGTCCATTGAGAGCATAAAGTCTTCCATTCTAGCTACTTCACCACTCTTTATCCATAAATCAAACTATAGCTACTTTTCTACTGTATTTCTTTCCAGCCCCCCCGCAATTCTCCCCAGTGCTGTTTCTTTAGTAAGTTTGTTCATTTAGGGGTGTTACAGATGTTACAGACTAATAGGACATATCTCCAAAACTCTTCTAAGTTCCCCCCTGCCCCTTGGTTCCACAGGCTATATGAAGACCTCATCTCCATTGTTCGGGAAAGGTTATGTTTAACATAACATGGTTCTTGCTGCAAAAAGCCATGTCCTAAGTCAGAGTACAATGGTTAATTCTGCTGTAGATAAAGCCTAAACATTATTTGATAACATCTCAACTGCCAGAGCTGATGGTAAGTTAAAGAACAGCATTATCCAAAGTGCAGTTGTGATCGCTTCATGAACAACCTGTTCGCTAGTACACACTGCAGCTCTCTCTGCTGTCTTATTTTCCCAATAGACTGGGAAGGCTCTGGTGACGTGAATCATGTGGCAGATTGAGTGCTTGGGGGATAGGCAGGCTGAGACCACAGTTTTCAAGTTAGGCCTGCTTTCTTGCAAGACCCACATGAGAGCATGGACAAAACACAAAACCTGTCTTTGCCTCTGTCCTGCTCTGACACCCCACACAATGCAGTTGGTAGAGATGAAAGATCAGGTCAACCAGATAAATTTTAGTCAAGAATTTTAATGGGAGATCATGCTATATTAAAATAGATGTATTTTCTTAGTAGATAATAGCCTCACAATATTTTTTTATCACTAAGTTTGTGAAGCACATGCTATCTTAATCTCAGTAATAATCTTTCCACAGGTAGTTTGTTACACATGTCAGTTTTGAACTGACAAACTATTTTACTGCGTTTATATATAGCGTTGAGCATACTAGAGACGCTACCATAATTGTACTATAAATGTGATAATTATAAGAGGAAGTGAAAGGCTAGGATATTTAGAGCCTGATTCAGTAGCCATATAGATTAGAGTCATTCTGATTGACTTGAGCTGAGATTAGAATCTTACCCATTAGAAAATAATTCCTTCTTGCTGTTCCGAGTATCCACATATCTGAAAGCTATCAAGGGGAAATAAGTTCTCCATATCGCTTGTAAGAGAAACGAAAAATTTCCCATTCTGGCTTTCCATAATATTCATATTAATGGTAGTGCTTAGAGCTCTCCTTGGGGAATCATAGAATGGTTTGGGTAGGAAGGGACCACAAGGATCATCTAGTTCCAACACCCCACCCCCCGCCATAGGCAGGGACACCCTCCACTAGACCAGGTTGCCCAAAGCCTCATCCAACCTGGCCTTGGACACTTCCAGGGATGGGGCCTCCACAGCTTCTCTGGGCAACCTGTTCCAGTGCCTCGCCACCCTCACAGAAAAGAATTTCATTCTAATGTCCAATCTAAATCTCTCCTCATTTAGTTTAAACCCATTACCCCTCGTCCTGTCACTACACTTCCTAAGAAACAGCCCCTTGCTAGCTTTCCTGTAGGTCCCCTTTAGGTATCGGAAGGCCGCAATTAGGTCTCCCCGGAGCCTTCTCTTCTCTAGGCTGAACAACCCCAACTCCCTCAGCCTGTCCTTGTAGGAGAGGTGCTCCAGCCCTCTGAACAGCTTTGTGGCCCTCCTCTGGACTTGTTCCAGCAGCTCCACGTCTTTCCTGTACTGAGGAAAGAGTACAAGAGCAGAGAGTAGAGGGGGAGAATCACCTCCCTTGACCTGCTGGCCACACTATTTCTGATGCAGCCCAGGACATGGTTTGCTTTCTGGACTGCCAGTGCATAGAATCACAGAATCATTAAGGTTGGAAGAGACCTCAAAGATCATCTAGTCCAACCGTTCCCCCACCACCTATTACCCACTAAACCATGTCCCTAAGTACCAGATCCAACCTTTCTTTAAACACCCCCATGGACGGTTACTCCACCACCTCCCTGGGCAGCCCATTCCAATGCCCGACCACCCTTTCCAAGAAGGAATTTCTCCTAATCTCCAACCTAAACCTCCCCTGGCGCAACTTGCAGCCATTCCCCCTTGTCCTTTTGCTAGTTATCTGTGAGATAACTAGTTGAATTTTTCATCAGTCATCACCCCCAAGTCCTTTTCAGGGCTGTTCTGAATCCATTCTCCACCCAGCTTGTAGTTGTGCTTGGGATTGCGCTGACCCACGTGTAGGACCTTGCACTTGGCCTTGTTGAACTTCATGCAGTTTGCAAGGGCCCACCTCTCAAGCCTGTCAAGGTCCTTCTGGATGGCATCCCTTCCCTCCAGCGTGTCAACCCTACCACACAGCTTGGTGTTGTCAGCAAACTTGCTGAGGGTGCACTTGATCCCACTGTCCAGATCGCCAACAAAGATGTTAAACAGTGCCCGTCCCAGTACCGACCCCTGAGGGACACCACTCATCACCAATGTCCACTTGGACATTGAGTCGTTGACCACAACTCTCTGAGTGCAGCCATCCAGCCAATTCCTTATCCAGCAAGTGGTCCATTCATCAAATCCATGTGTCTCCAGTTTAGAGACAAGGATGTCATGCGGGACAGTGTCAGGAGCTTTGCACAAGTCCAGATAAATGATGTCAGTTGCCCTTCCCTTGTCCACCGAATCTCAAAGCCATTGCTTTTTGCACCCATCCACAACCTTGTTTCTTCATGAAACCACCAGCCTGGGTATCTGTTCTCACCAATCATGCTTCATGATATAAACAGCTATAGAATTGGAAAGAAACTAAAAATGCCAACTCATTCTATAAAGGCTCTTCTCTGACAGCTGCTTATCTACCTTTTTCTGCAGAAAATTTACTGGATCCTTTTCTCATTTCCCAGCTGTACATTTCTTTGTTATCTACCCAATCTTACTTGTATTGGTGGCAAGACTCCTTGCTGAATGTCAGTGATGTGGCCTTTCACATCTCTCTTGACCCCAGCCTTAACACCAGATCACGAACATTATACCACTTCTTGTTAAAAAGATCTTACACATGCTATGAATTGTCTACTCAGCTGCCCATCCTATAAGGATGTACAGAGCTTTTGCAGAGATCTGCTAAGAAAGACTAAGTACAAAAATAAGAAACTACTCAATTGTACAGTTACATACATCTCCACTCAGGAGATGAGGTTAATTTCAGGATCTAAGGCAGAAACCCACACATTTCAGAATTAAACATACTGGAAAGAAGTCAAATCCAGTTTTCTTCAAAAAATGGCATAACCTTTTTCAGTACCATATGGAAAACCAGCAGAATCCTAGAACACAACTGGTGTTGATAACAGCACACTACTGGCTGATCGTTTTTATGAAGGTCACCCTGATTCATGCAGCCAGGCAGCATCTTACCAGAGTCTTTCAATTTTCATTGTACTGGATCCTACCAAATGCCACCTACTAAGCTGTTGCCCAAGCAATATCATGAAATTGAGACCAGAGGCTTTAACTTGTTGCTTGAAAACTTACTGTTTACAACAGCTTACAGAGAATTAAAACTCTAGGTTTTAATTGTACAGTAACAGTGTTTTACCTTTAGATCTGTTCTCTCTCTAAGGCATGTCAGAGTCTTAGAGAAGTCTAGCATTTTTAAGTTAGAAGTCCTTGATATGCAGTATTTTTCCAAGCCTCTGCAGCATAAGTATTGCATCAGCTAGAAACTAAGCATACCATATGCATGCTGACACATACTTTTCACAGTAATACTTAGTACTTATCAGCAAATTAATTATCAGTGTTCTTAGGAAGCTGTTAAACAATATTCTAATTTACTTGTTTTATAGCTGGCCTAAATGGATTCAGAATGTTGAGGAAATTTGCCTAGAGCATCAGAGGGAGCCGTCTGAGACGCACTATGAAAAACATGAATTCTGATTCTCAGACTATTACTCTTTTTAAAATTCACATTCTAAATATTTACTCTGCTGAAACAAGTAGCAACATTCTCATAACTTAAGCCAAAACCTAACAAAAGCCCCCATGATGAAAAATGAAGAACGAAAACCAAATTGCCATAAATTTGCAACTTTTCCTTTCTTTAACATGAAGGTATGAGGCCCGATTTTCTGGTTGTTTGGGTTTTTTTTAAAGAGTGTAGGTATGATAGGTCCTGCTTATTTTTTACAGTGCAAATATTTTTCCTCTTCCTTTTCTTTCCCAGGAAGATTATTTGAATAAGCAGAATAAATAGATTAGAATACTGTCCGTACAGGTACAAAGAAAGCAAAATCTAAAAAACAAAGCAGATTTTTTCTGATTCCTCACTTTCTCCCCCTGCAGCATTTCATTCAGTTTTTAAAGGTTGTATATTGCTCATATTCCAACTGGCTCAGAGACACCCGCTTAATATACAGTCTTAAAGAAGGTCATGAGCAGACTTGGAAAGAAATCCTGCTTTATTCACTAGATCTTGCTAAAAGCAAGCTAAGGATTCAAACTTTGATTAATGACCAAGCTATTTCTTTATACTTCAAAGCTAAACAAAGCAGGAAAGGCAAAACTTGGAATTCTTCTACTTTTTATGAAGACCAAAAGAAAAATTCTTTATCAGGGAAAAAAGTTTTTACACTTTCATTAACAATAAGTGAACCATACAAGATATGTAACTCACTCTTCTCCTGTCAGTTCAACGTCCCTTTTCATGTCTTTTTTCACTCTGTTTTTTAAGATAGTTGAAATTGTTCATATTTGTAGATAACTTCACAGTCACATGTTGTTGCTTTCAAGCCCCTCAGAAAACAAAGCTTGTTAGTTCAGCGTCTAGATGTGGCCAAAGTGTCTAGCTTATTCTACTTTATTTAGAAAAGTAGGCATTACTTGACTAGAAATATCAACTGTCACTATATCAGCAATGGTAGAAAACTTCAACTGAATTACCATGGAAAACAGAAGAAAAAAATCTGTTAGCGTCGTGCTAAGCATTGCTTATGTATAATTGGGATCTAAGTGGGGTTTTTGGGGTTTTTTTGTTAAGCATGAAGACATCATTCTTTTCCTTTTAACTCTGTGTTTTAATACAGTCTAATTATCTAATCATAGCTTCTTAAATAATAATGCAGGATATAGTTTTGTTGTACTCTCAGATCCATTTCTGTAGATTTTTGCAACACTGTGTGCACCATGCATATATTGCATGGGCAAAGCCTTTTAGCTGTTTCCATGATAGCTATGCAGACATCTGGCTTTATACAGCATTTCATACTGTGCAGTAACAGCATAGAGATGACATACAACATGCAAACCACCTAAATTCAGTTACATTTGTTGCATTCATATGTAAGGAATACTGTTTGACTCTCAGAAACAGAAATTGGATGTTATTGGCAAAGAGCTATATTAGTAAAATCTCTCCCTTAATGCAGTGAAGTTCTTGAACGTCTCAGACAGAGGACCGGGACTTTGTTTAGTTTGAGAGTTTTCATAATACTGTTTGAACACAAATATAATCAAGAGACAGTGCCCACCAGAGGAAGTTGCAGCCTAAATATTTGATATAAGAGGGAAAGAGGAAAGAGTTCGGTAACTAGCAGGTAACAACAAGATGGTTAGCACTAGCAATAACAAAGTTGTGTTCCTGTCACATGAGGTGTCAACGTATATAGACAAAGTTAGTCTTTGAGCCTTCTTGATCATGAAACTGCTGTGTGTCTGGTTAGTTGTCCAGCCAGCAGAACAGCCTGAGGAGTCAGCGTGGATGCCTTGGATACCCTATCTGCAACGGCATTCACATTTCCCTGAAAAAAAAGAGTCACTTACCTAAGACAGTATCCACTTCATCACCCACATCTTGGTACCACCTGGCTTCTTGAGTACCGGCTGTTCTGTGTGTTGTTAGTTGCCCTCTGGTCAAATTGGTGGTAAAAGATTTCCTAAACCAGAACATTTTGCTGGTCTTTTTCAGGCTGTATCCGACATCCTTCCAGATACAAGAATCTTCTACAGGTCAGCTCCTCTGTGCAGACTGCACATGAACAAGGAACAACCCACATGCTGCTGCTTGGAGTTGCTTTAGAAGGCCAGGTTCTCTCACTCCCCCTAGGCTTCAGGAGTTGGGGCAAGGATAGCACTGACACCAAACCCAAGACTCACTCCAGCTTTTCCCAGATTCCAGGGCCTCTTGTTACTTTCTCACTTCTCTGAATATTTTTTTTTTTCTTCCCAGGGACTAGTAGAATCCGCAGATATGCTTTATGGTGGGGGATTTTTTTTGTGTGTTTCATTTAATTTTTTGCTTCTTGGGCTTTCCCTGACCTACTCCAAATCCCCATTGGTTACACACTTGCTGAGGGTGCTCCTCTGACTGCTTTGGTGGAGATGCACAGCTCCTTCCAGCTCCTTCAGCTAGCAGTACCACTCTTACACAATACCAGGCTAAGCCTCTTCCCAAGCTCCTTTCAGCAGCAGCCAGCAGAAAGCTCCTGTTCTGCACCGGGCTGTGACCGTGCCATGCGTAGTTCACACCCCTGTTCTTCGAGAGTTTGAAGCCAGGAGACAACATTGCACTCAAGGCCTGGGAGTAGAAATTCTAAATTAATTGCCATGTGCAGGTTTATTCGGTTAATAGCATGAGACGCTATAAATAACTATTTTCCAGTGTAGAAAAACTGCCTGATGTTTTACTGTATAATTGGATTCCATGATTTATTTCATGCGGTATGAAATAATAAGCATAGGCTGGCTTCAGCTCTGACTTAGGCTCTCATAAACCTAGAGTAATTTGTTTGACTGCAATGGAATTACTTAGGAGTTGCGTAGAATTATAAAATCAACTAAGAATCTGCTGTAAGCATATTGCACATAGAAAGGATCGTAAAGTGCTGTGTTCAGCTTCGAGGGCCTTTACCTGACTTTTGTATATCTAGAAGAATTTTTTCATACTGCTTGGCTTCTTTATTTTCAAGTAGAATTCAGTAGTGGAAATTACTATATTTTAAAACCAAAATTTCCTTGGAACCCAAAACAACTCACCTGTCAATACTGAGATGAGTAGTATTTTATGTCTTGTTGCTGATAAAAACATTTCTACTGTTCTATTGAAATTTCAGGTCCGTTAGTAGAATTTGGCTGGAAGTGCAGTATTGAAAAGACTTGAACAATAAATGTTTTAAAATTGTATTTGTTAGAATACACCAGTTGCATAAGAGGGCCTGTACGCTGCTGCATTACTTGTCATTAACCAGCAAATATGCTGGCAACGGTTTCACCCAAAAAGAAGTCTTACATATTTTCAGTCCTTGAAGGCCCTGTATTAAAGACAGTGTTCTGTTAGCATTTCTAGTTTACTGTTTACGTATTTACTATTTTAGCAATGATTTCTAAAAGAGTAACTTATGAGACAGTACTCTCAATGCAGCTGGAGTTCAAGCTAAGGATAGTTGCCAGCAATTTAAGATGAACTGATTACAAGACTGTTCTGTTTATCTCTGAAGCAAGCATGACTAATTCAGGATTATTTTTTTCCTCATAAAGCAAAAATGTTGAGGCTTTATTGATTGATTTTAATCAATAAGCAGATAAAATGAAACTGTGCTTCTGCTAATCAGGGTCTGACGATTCCTTCAGGAATTAAATAAATGGAAAGGAAAATTCAGTACAAGACAGAGCAATACCAAAAAATATCCTTCAAATTATTAAAACATGAAGCTCAAAATACAGTATTGCTGTGTCCTGTCCCTTGTAGACAAGAGCACAGAAGACATGGAAAAAGTAGCAAACAGTAGTGGTGCAAAATAATTACATGAGGCTTACTTTCCTTGAAAAAATAAAATTAATGCAATGCTGCTCTGTGTTCTGGAACAGGGTTGTAGTCTGCAGTCTTGCAGCCAAAGAATTTAAAGGGTCCAGAATCCAGTGATTTAAAAGCATATACAAACAGACTCGAGATGACAAGTAGGTTCAAGTATTAAAACTTGAACCATCATGATCTAAAGGTATGATATGCAAAGGTAATACAGAGCGTTCATACCTTATCTTTTTTGCAAGAAAAAACTGAACAAGCTTTCAAACAACCATTCAGTACATTGCTATACTGAACATAATTTTCTATGCTTCTACTTAGTTGTTATTTAACTAGCTATAATGCCATCATCACCAGAATCATAGACACCTACCCAATTTTTACCAGCCTGTGGGTTTACTCAGCATATACACAGTGAAATAACAGTGTGCATCTTTGCAGGATCGGGATAATTTCTGAAGTACAAATGACTTCTAAACTGTAGTTTAAATAGAGATGAAGAGGAGAAAAGTTTGAAATAATGGAGGAACCAGAGCAATATATTTTAAAAGTTAATTAGAGATTGGGTAAAACATGAGTTTTTAGAACTTAAACACAGCTCTGTATCCTAACAGAACATTAATAAGAAATGTTTTTGTCCAAATCTGTATGGGATGCATCTGCTCCTCTAATGACATTTGGATTGGCAGAGTTTAATCTGTATTAAAAAAGGGGCCCAGTATGAAAGCAATAAAGCTAATTTAAGTTTTAAAAAGCACTAGGTGAGCTATTTGCAAAAATATTTTCTGATAACTGTCTAGACGATGGCACAACCCTTTGCCTGATATAACTACATTTCCAGAAATAATAACCCTACAGTGGTGACAAAAATCAAAGTATTGGTGCATGTATTTTAGAAAGAACTCATTGACTGTATATAGCTTATGCTTTACACAGTTTTCATACTTTAAACTGTCACTTTAATTCTATTTTTCCTGTTAACTTTTTATGACTTAGTGGTTTGTTTTAGGGTTTAGTAAACTGAGGAAGAAAACTCAGGGGAAAATTATGCAAACACATCATAGAATGATAGAATCTTTAAGGTTGGAAAAGACCTCTAGGATCACCAAGTCCAACTGTCAACCCAACACCACCATGTCTACTAAACCATGTCCAGAAGTGCTACATCTACACCCTTCTTGAACACCTCCAGGGACGACGACTCCACCACCTCTCTGGGGAGCCTGTTCCAATGCCCGACCACTCTTTCAGTGAAGAAATTTTTCCTAATATCCAACCTAAACCTCCCCTGGAGCAATTTGAGGCCATTTCCTCTTGTCCTATCATTTGTTGCTAGGGAGAAGAAGAGACCAACATCCACCTCGCTACAATCTCCTTTCAGGTAGTTGTAGAGAGCGATGAGGTCTTCCCTCAGCCTCCTCTTCTCCAGACTAAACAACCCCAGTTCCCTTAGCCGCTCCTCATAAGATCTGTGCTCCAGCCCCTTCCCCAGCTTTGTTGCCTTTCTCTGGACGCACTCCATCTTGGGAAAAGCAAATTGAAACTACTTTTAAGTGCTGCATTTTAAAGACCTACCAATTATAGGCAGTAATAAAATGTTAGTCTTTGACCCAGGCATCTGTTGGAGCAGGCATGGCTGAGCCATGGGGGAATTTGACAAGACTCTGTTCATAGCGGGAATGTCACAGTAATCTGATAATCCACACGAAACCCCAGTTTCTCCTAAAACTCCTGTGAGCCATTCAGGGTAGAAAGAGACCATAGTAATTCTTAGAGATGGTTGTCATGCTTTGGGCAAAAGAACACTGTGGAAGTAAGAACTCATTCTGTAATAGATCTTACTGTACATTTTGTAGGGGAAAAATCTCTCTGGTCTCTTGGGTTGTTGTCATTCTGACATCTTTAAACAGTATTACGTGTACTTTAAAAAAAAAGCTATACAACAGCATTGCCCTTTGTGCACTGTAGTGAAGCATTTTTAAGCAGAAATGCGAACATTCTCATTAAAGTGTTCAATCACTGATCTCTCAGGAATAGCAAATGTTTATTTAAAAAGGTCACAGGAAAAAATTCAACACAGCTTCTGGGAGGCTGGAAGCACATTAAGTGTGGGAGTTCATATTGCTGCTGAACTGCAAAGTAATATTTGGATTGAGAACAAGACACGGCAACATGCTGTGGTCTTGTTTTGACTGTAAATGATTTGGAGTTTGGTGAGTGAATAATCTTGTGTGTAAAATCTGTTTCTTAGCGACAGAGGCAGAGAAGTGAGTTAGTAATAAGTACATGGAGCATTCTGAGTCAGAAATACGATTTTCGCTTGGGCATGCAACGGGCTGTCATGGCCCGAGCTCAGAGTGGGTAGTCAGGACCTTCAGAATTTTCTTCCTGCATCTGGTACAGGATTCTATGTGGCCCTTCACTAATGAGCTGAGTTAATCCTCTTGGGCATAAGGCGGCAGCACCAGGAGATCTTAATTAGAGCACTGGCCCAGATCTTCACCCAGCTGCCTAGGGCAGAGAAGCAGCTATGCAGGGTGAGCTCTAGCATGGGAAAGAGTTGGAACAACAAACTCAATTAAGGCATCTCTTTTACAAATCTACCATCCTATGTAGTCACATCAAACCCTGGCACTTATAGCCTGCCACCTACTTGGGAAGGATCCTGAAGTTCATTTTACGCTAATATTTTGACTGTAATAAAGAGATAGAGACATTTCTTGGAGTGAGATTTTTTTCTGAATCTTTCTGCCTTACTGTTGTGGTTTGTACAGCAGAAGCTGATTATCTATCTACCTAACAAAAAATATTGTGTGGATAAGAATTGTCATGTATTTGTAGTGAGAGACTATTATAGATACAGCAGGGTTTTTTATATATAACTTCTTTGACAAACCAGAGAGGATGAAAGGATATATGAGTTCAATTTTCATTTGCTGTAAGATACTATCACACAGTTACTTTCAGTGGAGTTATGCCAAATTCCATCCAGGTAAGAAACTTGGCTTGTAACTGTTTTTTGGGTTTTTAACCCTTTCTTCCAAACCCCCACCTGACTCTACCTTTATATTAGTCTTTGCTTACATATTTTATATGCAATTCCATATCAAGACACAGGAGCAAGCTTGGCAACTGATTCTTATCTGAAGCTTAATTTTATCTTGGTTTTTAGTTTGGTAATTTCAATTGTGTTATAGTAATTTGAAGACCACATTCAGTCCATCTGATCCAGAATCAGTAATTGCACAGAATCAGTAATTTTGCACACCTGTTTTGACTCAAAAAACAGGTGAGTCAAATACAAAATCATGTATTTGCATAACTTTTGTAATGAAAAATAGGAGAAGAGGAGACATAAAACAGGGTGTTGGAATATTCCAGCCAAGTTTGGTTTTTTCCCCTGCTTATGTTGGTAAACATAAGCACTGAATCTGAACACCTGAAAATATTATCTCACTGTATTTTGGTGTAGGACTTCCTGTCATTTCAGCATTATACCTGCATTTGTTGCAACATCAAGGATGCAAGAGATTTATTTCTTTTATATTTCTCCTTTTTTAAAATAGTCCTTCCTTGACACAGAATTTTATCTTCAATTTGACTGTAAACAGATTCCACTTTCTCCTTTTTCAAAATGGAATATACATACCAGCAGTGAAACACAGTCCCCTGATGTCCTGATCACGTCCAAGGTGGAGACAGTCATGGCAGTGGTGTTTTTCCTCTGTTGCACATATCTCAGTTATTCTGCAAAACACTTACTACTTTGGTAATAAATTGAATAGTTAAGATCCACCAAGAATTACCCTTCCTTCTTCAGCTCTGTTCAGCAAATATATCCGAAATCCCTGTATATACCCCTCATATATATACTTATGAATATGTATAGTGGAGGTGTATATGCAATACTTACAATCCTTTTATATGTATCTAGTATATAAGGAGTATATATGCCTCATAGATAGTATTAACAAGAACTGAGAGATTTAGAAACAACTTTTTGCAGAGCTCTGGAACACTTTATAGTGGAAGATCAAATTATAGATGTGGACCACCTTTGTTTTCATACTGAATATGCTGCATAATGAGGAAAACTTGATAGCTTGACCTTGATGTATGATGGGGAGAGAGAGGAGTGACAATAGAGTGGTGAATAACAAGCGAAAGAGAAGATTCGCTTTGGGGCCACTAAGAAATCAGGAGGAGGATTCGTTTTTTTTTCTTATTTTGCAAAACCTTTGCTTTACTGGTTTTCCCTCCAGGGTTTTGTTTTCATCCAGATTTTCCAGTTGATTCCAACTGTATCTCATTTGGAAATCTCTCCTTTTGGAAGCTCCGGAATATAGGTTATTGACTGTGGTCTGTTTCTGATTGCCTGCTGGGAAAGGAAGTGGTATTGTCGATTACTGTAACAGAAGGCCAGTTTTTCCTTTATTCCTACACTGATACATCAAATCTGATTTGTTGTAGAGAAAGAGTTCCATACAAAGATTATGGTGTGTTACTTACAAAACCTGAGAACATTGTAGTCTATTATAGATGCAGAGCAGATTTTTCTTTTAGCCATACAAAAAGAATCTGATAGTGTTATTAAATACCAGGTATAGAAGTGCAAAGAACATGCTATGTGGCAGAGTGAGTGCATGAACAGAATTTGTGACTGGGAACTAGTACCTCTATCTGCTTTGTCCATTTTATTCCCCATTTTGTTTTCAAGTAACCCAAGCAATTTATTTTCTGAATTGCAATTGCTTGGTCTGCATAACAGCAGGAGTAATTTACCTGGTCCTCAAGGCTCTATGGACTAGGCTTTGTAAAGTGCTCAGAACCTCCCTCTTGCAAAACCAGTGTATCTTCAGAATACTATTTATCCTCTCCAGCAGCTCTGCCTCAAACACCGAACTTCTTCACAAAGGTATTAGTGCCAGGCGGTTAATCCCTTTTGTTGTAGGTATTTTCACTTTCCTAGCTCTCGTGCCCTAAAAGCTGGCCCTCAAGCATCTCCCTAGATGAATTTGACACCACTGGAGGAATGACTTCACTCTGTTTAAAAACTTCGTTTTGTATGATTACTGCTATGTTCGGGACACTACGGTGGGTTTTGGTTTCATTTTTTTTTAATGTAACTCTTTGTTTTACAGATGAGGGCAGAAACGCAGTTGACCATGCAGGTGGTGCACATATTGTAGTAGACCATATAAGGTCACTGTGCAGTAAAACAGATCCAGCCAGTGAGAAGCTCTTGACTGTCTTTTGTGGCATGCTGATGAACTATAGCAATGAGAATGGTAAACAACACCAAAAATTTGCTTTATGTCTACCAGGAGAAAAACCCCATCAAAGAAAGACGAAAGATAAAAGTTAAACTCAACTATAGGTTAAATTGTGGATACTAACACTAAGTTATTCTGAAAAGATCAAGTACCTCAATTCACATATACAATTTTCTGTTTCAGCAAAATTATGTTCCAAAAATTACTAGATACCTTGCTGATGTAATTCCATGTAGCATATCCCATAAAGTTTTAAAAATAACATCTGAAATTTACTTCTTGTCTCAAAGCAGTACACAGAGATGTATCGTACACCTTAGGAAAAAACAGATTTACAGACGTAAACTAGAAGGCTACATTAAGTCCTCTCTTCTACATTTAGTATGAAACACCACCATAAGACTAATTTGTCGCAGGCATACAGTGTTGCCTTGATGATTTGGGAGTATATATGCCAAATGGTTTTCCATAATTGTTCTTTTCCTTGTGAAATGTATGTAAAACCACACTACTTTCTTCTAAGATAAATGGGGAATAATGTATGTGTACGTTCAATGCTCTTCTGTGCCTACAAATTATAAGTTTATGTTCTTTATGCCATTAAATGGAGATGTTTAGAGTCTGGAACAAAACCACAAGATAGTATCTTAAATGATAAATCCTTGACCACTGAGGGTAAGGAAAACAGTGTTCTACACTAGTTGTACAAACCTAGTGATATTTTAAACAAAACCTAGTTTGTATCTGCACGCAAGCGTGGTAATATGCCAAAGCATATTTTAGAGCATTCACACATTTCCAAGTTTTTAAAAATTTGAATCTCTAGGAAAATTGGGATAAATGAGGAAAGCTAAATAGAGACTGTTCTCCTGACTTGTAATGGCACAGATTGCACATGTAGTTAGCTAATCACATTGTTTCTTCAATCATGCCCATTTCCTGAATTGTAGTGTTTTATCTTAAGAAGAAATAGCTTCTTTATTAGCTGCTCTCCGTTTCCTTGAAGTTTTCACTTGCTGTAACTCACTTTCCAAACCTATGTCCCCAGAACTCTTCTACTTTTCAGGATGGTCCATAGGCTTATTTTTAAATTTTTAAAATTTTTTTGCCTTTACTGTATGAATTTTTAATATGCTTTATCATATCTTCTAGCATAATTCCCTTGTGTGTTTTCTGTGCTATCTTTCTGGAGCTCTTGCTTTTCATGTTACTTATCCACCTCCAAATATCACCATTGTATGTGTCTCATCTCTTTCTCTTGTTCTTGCATTCTTTTTATCTCCTCTTTTCCTAGTATTGTCTAAGGATATGTGTTTACAGTACTACTTCCTTCTTCTCCAAATAGCAACTTTCTAGTTTGTTTATTTCATATATTTTTCAGGAACTCTTTTGCTTGATGTCTGCATGAGTGTCACATTCTGTTACATTTCATAGTGTTAACTCTATCCTTTCTTTACTTGTTAAAATATTTGGAGCAAATAGATATTCTCACCTGTAAGCTCCCAGAATCCTCTGGATTAATTAAGACTAATGAACATCCAGTATATTTGGTAGCTCAAGACAGACCAGTCCAAAAGCACTGTAGAGATACTCTATCAGTTTTGCTTCAGTGACCAAGCTCCCAGCAGATCTTCCCTAGGAAAACTAATTATGAGATAAATCTCCCAAACAAGCAGCTTCTGAACAGTTTAACTGTTATGAACATTGAATAAATGACTCATTCCATCCAGTAAGATAGCTTATTCTGATGCAATCAATAAAGCAGTTGTGTAGCTCAGCGACAACTGGGAGGATTCACTAGCTGCTCTCTGCTCTGCTAAATGACATCTTTCATCTCGCACTCTCACACAAACTAACAAACTGATGCAATATTCACAGAAGCCACTGAAGCAACGTCAGAAGTGAGAAACACAGGAGTATTCCCAGCCCCTGGATGTAGGTGCATACTGCCATCCTGTCCTACCACCACATCAGGGAGGATTGCTAGGGGCTTAACCAAACCCTCACCTTACCCCAGATACTTGGTGGTCTCCATGAGAAAAGACCTTTTGATAGGGACCCAGCTCTTGTTCGGCCCAGCACCCATGGGTATGCTGTGTAAGACTTGTGTCTTGTAGTTCTAATGTGAATTTGCCCACTGACTGGGGCAACCACTGAATTAAACCCCAAATAATCTGCCAAATCAGTATTAAAAACATAAATTAGAGGATTACAATTTTAGAAGAAAGTTCAGTGACCATACCTGCAGCATGTGCATGGAGAGACAGGTAGTTGGCCTGTCTTGCCGGTTTTAAGAGCCACAAGTACAACTAGACCATAGTTGTGAACTGCTCTAAAAACATCGCTTGCAGACCATCACCACCTTTCAGGACAACAGTGTCAGATACAAGCCCAACACAACCACTTACTTCCAGGCATTGCAGCATCAGGTGGATCATAATCTGAGTAAATGCAGTTCTTTGCTGACCTGTTAAACATGAAAACTCAGCTTGTCCTGACAGTGGATTGTGCTCACAGTTAGCAGATACCATTTTCAGGATTTACTTGCAAAGGCTTGATCTCCCATTACTTACAAAACAGATCAACTCTGCCTTGGTTGCACTGAAGGATGAGAAGTATGGGATTGCAGCCTAGAGTCACAGGTTGCTTTGTCACTAGTTATGTAGTAGAAACAAATTCAACACAAGTAAAAGAAAAAATATTGGAAACTTAAGAAGGAAGTGTTTCAGTCTTTGAAATAACACTTCTCCCTTCTTATGTTTCTGTCATTTTTCCTGCTTAGCATGCTATGTGACAAAATTACAGGTGGGGACTTTGAAGATTTCTGTTCTGCTTTTAATGACTCGCACTAGCTATCCAGATGAGGATGATCACAGCACATTTGGTTCTTAGTTGCATCTAATTATCTGTGAACACACTAGTATTTTCTAATCCTTCGAATTTTGTGAGCAAAGAGTACATAAATTGTTTTATTTTGTTCTAAACAGTTCATTATTCCCAGTCAACTAATTGCCCTGTGTTTCCAATAGCTACTACTTTGATAGCTGTCAGCTACCTTGGTTTTTTAACAGGAGAGACTCAAGGTTTTGAATTAGCATAGGGATTTATCACACACAAGTTTTACAAAAATGGCAACTAAAGACCAGCGACAAGTAATATTTGCTTTTCCTAAACAGAGCAAATTAATGGAGCATTCTTGTATCTCCTCCCGATTCTGGGCTCTCGGCTTGCAATTTTAACTCCATTCATAACACTGTTGTCTAAGCTTTAAAACCAAGATTCTCTTTACAAGGTTCTTGTACCATCTGCTTGTATTCAGGAATTATTTTTGCTTACTGTCTCAATTCTTCCTTTGCTTCCTTGGTATCTTTATCACTTCATTAGTTTCTACTTTAACAGAACAAACTCAGCTTCGGCATCTCAAGCAGTTCTTTTAAGCTTATGTAAAATAAAAAAGAAAATGTTGATTTTTAATTGCATTGCTAGAAATCAGAGTGTTTTTCTGATGGGTTACATCCCTTTGTCTTCAACCCAAATTATCTTGACCCTCTCTGACATAATCATACTTTACTACCCAAATTCAATCAGACACAGATAGCTCATCCCTGCTTTCCATTATTAGTTGTTAAAATGCAAAGTTGCAGGTGTGGCTAGGAATTAAACATGTCACACATGTTTGTGAATGTTTTTGCTCATAGCTTAATCCCAAAAGAAGCAAGTCTTGACACAACCTAATTCTTACTTTGTCAAGCTATGCAAATTTTATTTGGGTTACAGAGCACCTGCGCTTAAAGCTGCTGGTTTGGCAGCTTTAAGCTGTGGGTTCAGTATGTGCTTTTCCCATACTGAAGACTTATTGCATATATTCTCTGTGTAGCTATGAATCTACTTAAGAGAAAAAGCAGGCTTGGATAAAGAGTGAAAAACTAAGAACTAATCTGATAAAACTAATAATCACGTGCAAGCACTCACGTAGGAGAGTCAGTGACATGAGTAGTTATTCTGCAGATCTCGTAATCCTGTGAGCCAAGACTATTTACAAGTTAATGGGATCAGTCTATAAGGTAGCTAATTGTGTCTTGAGATTTAAGAAACAAACCGTGAAAGCATTTTTAAAGAAATGCAGAAACGATGGCAGAACTAGGCCAACTGGCTTAATAGGTAGTCAGAATGGAGATCAGAAGTTAACTGGATACAGTATGCATGTGTGAAAGTATACATATATTTATATATGGAAGTATCTATGTAGACAAAAATAACTATGTTTATAGATTGCTTCATCATCTCATTTCATATTAAACTTCAGTCTGTCAAGGTTGTCTTTCCTTCAGTGCCTTTGTAAAACATAACATTCTGATGTTAAATCATGCAACTGCCAAGCCTTTCTTATTCCCACAAAACTCTTAGCGACTGAAATGAATGTTGGGGACTGATGTGCACTGTTTACCATCTGCAGAAACTGCGTAAATGGACAAGAAATGAAAGGGAGTTTTATGGCACCATTATTATGGTCTAACAGCAATATTTCAGTAATGCTTCCTTCTAAGACTTACCTTTGTTAATTTTCATGCTTGCGTGGTTTTTGTTTCACTTACATCACAGCTAAAGATGTCTAGCATGCTTTTAAGACCTAAATATATAAATGCAAACTAACCTAAAGCATGTAAAAGCAGATAAAAAGTATGTTTCTTATGACAGTGAGATAATCAGTACAATCACTTATGTGTTATATAATGATTTAACATAGATGTGGGGATTGCAAGCAGGTTTCTCTAGGGTACAAATGATGCCACCCATTTGTACAAAACAAATTTTCCTTTAGTATTATAATCACGGTTGTGATTATAGTTGTTTTCTGAAATCCTGTCCAAAATCATGAACTCGCCTAAATCAGCATTTTAAAGTGAAATGCCCCCAGTAAAGTTCTCAATTTGGGATATTCTCCCCAGATCTTACTCTTTGGAGTTTCCATGTGTGTCACCGAAGGACATGGAGCCATTGAAATTCAAGTTTTAGGTAGGTAATTCTTTGTGCTGGCGCATGTATTGATTGCCTTTTATCAACCTGTATCTGCATCTGTACAGCATCACTGTCAGTGCTTTTCACCCCAAGAGAACACAGAGGCGTCTTACTAGTGCAACACGTGTAAAATCTGAGAGAATACCTTTTGTGGCTTTAAGTCATAAATTCAGAAGAGGCATTCAGTTTTTCATGCTTCCTGCTCACTATGCATAAAGTTCTGCTTAGGAAGCTGATATAAATGCGGTTTCGTCCCGAGACATGACGTTGCCTGGCTTCGTGGCGCACTTTAGTCCTGTGTCAGGCAACTGCTTCTAGGATGGATGCATGCGTCCCCTGAATTTGTCTCCTGCTCTAGTAGGGCTTTTGCACTTCCTGCAATGAAAGGCTGACATACGCAGTTTCGCCAAGTTACCCAGTCTGCGGTCTTCCATAGGAGAGCCTGAGCTGTCAGTCCCTTCAGCTAAGACTGAACCACTTAGATGTTTTTAATTTCTCTGGACTAAAAACTGCTGTAGGTCTCCATATCAGTGAGAAGCCAAATACATTTCGCTTGAACAACATCTTAATAGACCTCGCTCCTATATTTAGTAGATAAAGAGCCTCCTATTGGTGACAATGACTGATGTAAATGACAAGTTCAGAATTTGTATGGCAAGCCCAGGCTTAAAAGTAAACATAGCAAATAGCTGCTGGCAGCCTTTGATTTTCGAAGTTTTTGCCTCCTGTGCAGCTTTGTGACAGGGTTGTCCTGTCTTTGGCAGAGGAGAAAATTTATCCTTTCACTTACTGCAGTTAAGGCACCAATATTTACCTTATTGGCAATTCTTGTAATCCCATTCCTACCACTAGAGACCATTCCTGTGCTCAGGTGCCAGCCTTCTACTCCAGGCAAATGGGACTGGTGTGGAGTCAGGTATCACCTGACTTTTGACCCAGTACAGTTGTTCTTTCTGGGTATATTTTCTTTTTCCTTTTTTCCTACTTGGGAATTCTAGAGGCCCTTTAACGAGCGCGTTCCATGCTCTCTTGAACAACAATGTATCCTTCTATTTGACTTTTAAGATTCCTGTTTCCTTTCAAAGACGGATTTGGTTTCCTTTTTTTTGCACTCCTCTTCTCCTCTGCACTTTTTAGATATTTTTGTATTAAGAAAGAGCAGAAAAAAAACAACCTGCTCAAAACAGAGGGTTTATCTTTCTGATGTCAGAACGTTTGCCAAATGAAGCCGACAGAGATTAATTGTCTCTTTGTCCATTACAGTTGGATACAGTGATTTTAGAGTGACTAAAGACATAGTCTAGTAACAAAGCAATTTCTTTCCACATAATTTTCTGTGGCATTTGTGGTTTGTGTCTTTGTTCTCCTACCCTCCATGAAAACCATTTTTCCTTCAGAATTTTTAAGTGTCTGCAGGGAAAAAAAAAATCACAAACCAAGAACAAAAACTGGATTATTTACCAGTAACTTGAGTTCTCCTACATGCTTATTTTCTCCACAGAACCATTCCAGCTCCCCCCTCCCCAATTTTCCTATTCAGAGATAGATTTTTACAGTCAGTTTGCAATGAAGTAGGAGGGTATCATAGTGACTCACACATCTGCCGGAGGTAAAATGGCATTCAATGCATGCGCTAGTGCAATTTGTACTTACCTGAAATTTGACAACTTCAACAGCTCTTTGATGTCTGACATGGTATTCTCAAATTTCTCTAAAGACCACGAATCTGTGGAAGAGGTAAACCTCCTTCCCTCTCCTCTCCCCTCCACCCCCCAAAAAAAGGGAAATTCAGTTACTGGTAAGTAATACAGTTTTATTAAAGATGTCAGGTCATAAGGATTCCTGCTCATCCCCAATAACCTGTAATAACCATGCCATTTACTTACCTAGTATACCAAATTGATAGTCATTATGCAAGTATTTTACATTGAATGTAAATAAACTAAAAATTCCAGAATCTTTTCATAATTTTTATTATATGAAAATTTCAAACACACTTGGCAGAATCTTGAAGGCAAAGAGTTTTTTGAGAGCGTGAGATGATACTAAAAGTTTGCTAGACTTAAGTTGTAGTATGTTTTTATCTCCCAGTAAAAATCTGCAATTTTTATGGCTCTCATTCCACAAATATAAAAACTCCAACTGATTTCAGTTGCTCAGAAAGAATTCCTTAAAAAACAAAAACAAAAAAAAACCCAGAATGAGTTTCCCTGTAGGTCTTGACCCAAAGCTAAATGAAGTAATAACAATTCTCTTGAATTCACTGGGCTTTGGATCTTTGTCTTTTGAATCTGTAACATTTAAACACAGTTAAAGTGCTTAGAAACAAATGAAAAAAATGCTTAGGAAAATTAGTAAACAACATCTGGTGTGTTCACGTCTGCTTCATTCTATTCAGCTGTGAAACGATGTTTTTCTTCTTTGCTATGTAATAGGTAAAATGTGTCAGAGAAAATACCATTATAATTAATCCTTTAAAACAATCATGTTTCTGCCTAACCATCAAAGCATCTTTCTATTTGCAGACATCTAGGAGCAATAACTTTCTTACTTGTAAATACTATAAACTTTTCATCCTTTGCAAGAAATTATCAGAATGGCTTCTAAGGACTTTTCTTAAACCTTCCATTTTTTTGTCTTTATTAAACTTTCTTTTTCTCAAGCTTCTCATAAATCTACATTGTGACTTCCTGTGTTTATAAAACTTATCATGTTTATTTCAGTGCCAGTTAATATTCATCCTAATTTTAATTTTCCAGTTTTGATCTTTAAGGGAAAACAGTATATAGGAACATGCTCTTAGATAAATAATTATTTCACTGATGTAGTTTTGTTTGATTTCAGTCAGCTAGTCTCAGTGAGTTCAGAATAAACCCAGCATGTATTAGGAACCTGCTAACCACAGAATCATCAGTAGCTGCATAATCCACTATACCCTGTGACCATATCAGGAGGGAATATTTCTGGGAATACATCCCATTGACAGGGGCAGGGGGAATCGTGAGTCCATATCTCAAGTCTGGACCAGATTCTAGTGTAGAGGAGTAGAGGAGGCAGACATTTTAATGCTGCTTAGCCTAGAAGTTGCTTTGTGTGAAAAATGCTGATTTGGTTTAAAGAACAGAAACACTAACTTACTGTTGTACTTTCTTTTTATTTAGATACCCTGCAGTCACAGCTTATCAATATGGGTGTTATTCCTACATTAGTGAAATTGTTGGGCATTCATTGCCAAAATGCAGCTCTGACAGAGATGTGCCTTGTTGCATTTGGCAATTTGGCAGAACTTGGTAAGTCCACAGTATTAATCGCAAATTTACATCCAGTTTTTGTGAAGTTAAGTCTTAAGACTAACAATAGTGTTGCACTGATGCTTTTCCATTCCATTTCCAACAAGCAATTTCTGCTTATTGTCTCTAAAATCTATAGTTATCTTTTTTTTTCCCCTTCAGTAACTGAAATTTATTTGTGTACTTAGTACAACCTTATGTTTTATGTTAACCTTCTTCAGTGCAACTAAGCACATTTTAAATCATCTAAACAGTATTTCCTGAGCTGCTACTTACTGTGAATTATTTATTAATGATATAGATAATGTATCGTGGTGTAGCTCCACAAATTTACATCAGGAGTCAATTTGACTCATGGAAATTACTGAATGAAACTGAGACAGGGACAGTTCATAAATTTGTCTATACAATATACTTTTAGGTGTAGAGTTTTAACACGTTCTAGACTAAATACTTGTATGTATAAATCATGAATACTACTAAGCTGTAGATGTTATTTTTAGCAAGTTTAGTTACAACTTTATTTAAATTGAAGTTTCTGGTGCTGCTTTGATCCAATGTCTTTGCAAGTGGATTAGTTTTCATTGGATTCCACAAAGTGTAAACCAACAGGTTGTTAGGGTCCATGTTTTATTATCACCCGTGGTTTGCATTGCTGTTCCTCTTCTGCTAACCTATTCAATAAAATTTTAGTCTTTGGTTTTTTTGCACTGGAGTACAATAATATAGCAGTTATGATATCATCCTGTATTTTTAAGAAGATTCAGCAGTTCAAAAATGAGAAATACATCTGTGAGTTTGTACTATTCGGTGGCCTGAAGTTATTCACAACTGTCCTAAGCTCATAGATTTCAATGCCAGAGAGAATGTCACATTATCTAGTGTAGCCACACATAATACCTTTGCTTATAGCAGATAAGTCTACTTAACAAAACGACGACAGAAAGCCATCAAAACAGCACTGAAGAAATTAATGTATCAGAGATCTTCAAGATGGGCGCTATGTATTGTGTCTGCACAGCAGAAAGTATAATACGAGTTGTATACTGGAAATTCTAGTGCTAACACGCAACTAAAACCATAAGGATATTAAATACAATACATGGTATCTTCACCAAGATCTACATTTCCTTTCCAACTTTGGAAAGATCCAGCTTTACCCAGTTGAGTAATAAGAACCATAGGAAAGAAGCTTCACAGCAGCTACTTCCATTCCTCTTCCTGTATGCTGAAAAGATGCTTGTTCTTGAAGATGGGCACAAATTAATTCAGCTCGTAATACTTTAATCTCCTTTAAGCAATAGCTTAGTCACTCACATTGTAACTGTAATATTTTATTTTTTGCCTTGTAACTTCAGGGAATTTTATTGTCAGGTTGTCATTTTTCATTGCTTAAGAGACAACTGCATTCCACGGATCCCTTGAGAAGCATTACACAAAACACTTGCTATGTTGCAAAGCAGAGCAAAACCCCAATAAAGTGATGCTTCTGCTTTAAAAAATACTGGAGATCAAAAATCTACTTAGAATATGTTACGCAGTCATGCATGTTGAGAGAAAACAGTAACGGGATGTGCACAAAAGGGTCTAGGTCTGCATCTTCATGCTTTTCCCCAGTTCTTGGGGTTAATTCTACATTAAAATAATCCCTTAGAGCAGTAGCAAAGGTCCTGGAAGGTTTTCTGACTACAGATGGGCCCTCAGGAGGTGGCAACAGGAGAATGCAGAACACCAGCCCTACCACCTGCATCCCCTGTAATACTGCCAGTGAGGAGGAGTAGGATACAGGCAATGGAGGAAGAGATGCTTTTGTTGAATCTACATTTGAAGAACCATTACCTGCTGGCTAACCTCCTGATAGCAAGCTAGCCCATCTGTAAAGCTGCTTTATGCTGGCTGCACAGTATGACCTGGCCCTGCAACAGCCACACGCAGATGTCAATGGAAATGTCACCATCATGAAACCATGGAAATCCTAAAGCGTTCAGTACGACTCCTCTCTCCCATAGAAAATGCAGTGTATCATCTGTTAGCCCTCCTGTTAAACTGAGGGGAATCAGAGACTTGTATATAATTTTTGTAATGTTACTGTTTCTATAGCTACCTTTACATTCTGTTGGGCAGAAACAGCCCCAGCAGCCTTGATCATGTGTATATATGTTTTTAACAGCAATAATCATAACTAATTCAGGTCATTTATTTTAAACTGCTAGACATTTTTCTTTTCATTTGGTGACAAGCACGAGTCTATTGTTCTTGTCTGTGAAGAGCCCTATTAGTCATCTTACTGAATAAACCTGGTAATAAAGAGGAAAAAACAAGCAGTCCTACCTTTTCATGTGGTTTGTTTACTTGATACTGAATTTTTCCTTTTGCTTCACAGAGTCAAGTAAAGAGCAATTTGCCTACACAAACATTGCTGAAGAGCTTGTGAAACTGTTCAAGAAGCAAATAGAGCATGATAAAAAAGAGATGATTTTTGAAGTTTTGGCTCCCCTGGCAGAAAATGGTGAGAACTTCAATTTTTTTTCTTACACTATTATTCATTCATTTCCTTATATGTATTTTGGCATATCCGTATCTTTTTCAGGGACTAAATGCAGAGTAACTGGCTGCCTCGTTCAGAAGCCGCCATGGTTGATCCTTGTAAGGACAGTTTCCTATGAAGTGAATAGGTCTTAATTGTCTGAGCATATGACAGAAGCCAACAAACTATTGATGCTAATTCCATCTCTGATTCACTCTATGATTATGTTATATTTAATTTCCCTGTACCTGCAGTGAGAATATCAAAAGCTGCCTTTCAGAGGGCTTTACAACATTTGTCTGCAAAACACTGGCTCAAGCGTTCTCAGTTGGTTACAGCACCAGGACATCAGTCATTCTGTCATTTCCTGGGATCGCAGAGCCACTGGCAGTTCCGTTCCCTATGGATGTATTTTTTTGCAAGGGGCATGTTAATTGCAGAGCTAAGAGCTGGACACTCTCCCCCAACTGTTCATTGAGAGATCATGTAAATTTAATTTGGGTGGCATATATTATGGTAGCCCCAGGTGACTTGAGTTTCATTCACTGCTCAAGCCAGAGCAGGAAGTGACATGTGCCCCAAATGAGTTCTGGGTGGTTCGTATGATCTACCAGCTGCCCTTAAGGGAAATTAAGAAATGAGTTAACAGGTGGAGCTGGACTGGAGTGAGAAGCAGTTCTGAGCATGGAAGACACCACAGTATTTGGCTTTATAACCTTGTTCTAATCACCTCAGCATTACAGCTTGGTTGAATGGAATAAATTATTGTAAATTCCAAAGATTTACGCTTTATCGTACTCTGCGGTACACACACACTGTGTCTGTTTTACATAGTATAAATTGAGATAAAATTTAACTTCAATTTCAAAAGTTACTTTGTCTTTTAAGTGGCATGTAAAAGCAGGATTCCTTTTTTCAGTTCTAAAAATGCACATTTTGCCAAAGTACATTAATTTATTACATAAAATTAACAAGTTGCTCTAAGATATTTCCATCCTCGGAGACTGACACAGAATCGGGTCCAGCCTTTTGTGAGTTTGACATATTTCAGTTCAAATGCTTAATTTTTCTTAGACTATGTTTTGTAGTCACAAAAAAATTTGATAAGCTTTCTGCTGCTGAACATAACTCAGGTGCTTGCATGCTATGAGGTAGTCAGCCACACTCTTCCACTGTGGGTTCAAGGCATACTTAAGAGTTCACTGTGCTTGTACGGCTCCAGTGCTTTTCATCGTGGATAATTTGCAATCAGTCAGCAGGCAAAACCATCTAAATGAAATATTTGCAGAGTCTGAATTTTGGTGGTTGGCATTTTTTTAAGTTTTGTTTTGTTGTTAAGGACACTGGTGTAGCAATTTATATTTCAAATCACACACACAATAGAGCTCTCTATTTTTTCAAGTACCTCGGTGCAAAAGTACGTCTTTAAAAAATCCCAACTGGATATTTTGCATTTCCTAACAAAGTTCATGAGAAGGTCAGCTGCTCTTAGAAGAACAATGAATTTCACTCACGCAAAAAGCCTTGTCACAACAGGAAACAGTCAGTCACATCCCTCACCAGAGGTAGAACACTTCTGCTCACCCAGCTGTCACTTGTAAAGTACATGAAAAAAATATTTCCAAAACTTTGGCCTTTAAAAATATTTTAACTTGGGCTAAACTCCTTATTGTTAAAACACCGTTTCATGCAGAAATCTAAGAGGAATCCTTTTGTTTGTACATTTATGCAGAGGTTTGTGACTGTGCTCTCTAAAATTAGCATGCAAAAACCACCAGAATCACATTCACACAACAAAAAGACAAAAAGAACCTGCCATTCCCGCTTAACAGAAAGGGAGTTTCAGCATGTAAAGGAGGTTCCCAGCTCCAAGTTCACAGGGAAAAATCTGTTAAAGATTGTGTTGTAGATACAACAGAAAAAAAAATACTGCTCCCAAGTTCTATTTCACCACTTGAAAAACATGTTTATCACCTTCTCTGTTGAACCTTGTTGCTAATAGTAACTAAGAAATAAATTTGTCTCATCAGTTTCCAGTTTTTCTTCAACCACAGCAAATTTCTCTCCCAACCCAGCCTTTTGGATTTGGCCTTACTGTATTGCTCCTGCAGTCCTTTCAACGAATGGCAGAAATCTTGGCTCAGCTAAAAGAAACGGGTGATTACTTGCTCTGAGATTTCATTAGAAAGTTCTATATTTTATACTTGCATGCCTCAGTGGAGTCAGTAGCTCTTCTGTACATGAAATAGAAGAAATGCAAAGCTTGTTCTGCAACACAGTCCAAACTCTTTGGAAAGCCCAAACACGGCACAGTCCTTATGAGTCTGCTGTTTGGTGACTTACTTGCCAGCAGTTGGCTGTAGAAAAATATCCTCATTTTTGAGAGGCAAAGAGCAGCTCCACACAGCTTCAGCAACAGTTGTGCTCTAAAGGCAGTCAGGAGCCAGGGTAGATGAATAATAACAGAAGTTGTCCCTGAGAATGTAAAAAAATATATATATTAAAAAAATATGGTTTTATCTACACAAGCTGTCAGTGAAACCATTGACATCACTACTACTTTTCAGAGTCTGTTCTGTGTGTATTTGCAATAGATGTATTTAAAATCATGATTCTGACTCCTATTATCCATGCTATTCTTCAGATGTCATTAAACTGCAGCTGGTCGAAGCAGGCTTGGTGGAGTGCTTACTTGAGATTGTCCAGAAGACAGTGGATAGTGACAAAGAGGATGATGTTGCAGAGCTTAAAACAGCTTCTGATCTTATGGTTTTATTATTGCTTGGAGGTGAGTACAGTGTGTCACCACCTTTTGCAAAGCAACAGCAGATACCTATAACGCCATCTGGCTGCTGAATTTTACTATTTATTAATTTTCTAAATAACCTAGAGGACCTGCTACCTGCTGGTTAACATTTGGTGGGTCAGATTTTGTCTCTCATCCCATTGCAGGACTGGATTAATTGTAGTGAAGCCCCCCAGAGCTTCACAGATAAAAAGAGAATTTTCCCTAACACACACTTCTTTGGCTTGCTAACTGTCTATGCTTTTTACCCCAGATGAATCCATGCAAAAGTTATTTGAAGGAGGAAAAGGCAGCGTGTTCCAGAGAGTACTTTCATGGATTCCTTCCAATAGCCATCAGCTACAGCTTGCAGGAGCATTGGCTATTGCAAATTTTGCCAGAAATGGTAAGAATACACCATAATAGCTTATGTTAATTTACCTGTGCCCTTCTACCATGTTCTGTCTGTACAGCTACAAACAAAAACTGCATGTCGCAGTAAAGCTGGTACAGCGCTGTCCAGCAACATCAGTAGTTTTATACGTTACGCTCCTGAAAAGCATTAAGCCTCCTTTAAAAATACTGTTTCACATTTGTAGAGAGGTACAGGGGATTTATGCCTTCTTCAGTGTTTCTTACATCACTCTTCTAAATTTGTCATGAGCACTACAACTCCCATTGATGATGGTGGTCAAATTCTCAACAATAAAATGTAGAAAGGAGCAAGGAAATATCCCCTCTATTCTTAAAAAGCTGTTGTAATAATCTTCCATTCACAAGTGACTTGTCTCATCTCGCACAGACGGAAACTGCATCCATATGGTGGATAATGGCATAGTTCAAAAGCTGATGGATCTGCTAGACAGACATGTGGAGGATGGAAATGTAACTGTGCAGCACGCTGCACTGAGTGCTCTCAGAAACCTGGCTATTCCTGGTAAGCCTCACTTTGCATTGCTGATCACCAAAGGTAATTTCACCAGAAGGTGAAAGTCTGTTCTCCCACTGCACCCCCCAGGGGATGAGGGTGGGAGGACTGACTGACAGCCCCAGAGGCGGTCAGACTGCTGCTTTGCATTCAGGCCCATCATCGCTTTTATGTCTTTTGCACAGCAGTTGTGACCAGTGGTTTTAAGTACGTCACCGGCCTACTGGCCATCCTGTGCCACTTGGATCCCACAGTATCATCCCCCACCAAGGAAGGGACAGCTTTGTCGTAGGCAGGGAGTTGAGGCAGCCTTGGATATCATTTCTCAATCCTTTCTGTCCAGAGCACTGCCTTTTTATTCTTTGTTTCATTTGGGAACACAGCTGAGGGTCCCTACCAGAGAGCAGTGCCCACTCTGTCGAAGCACTGCACCTTACTGTAATTTCCTCAGGCTTTGACAATTCACAGATTAGAGCTGGAGGCAGACTGTCAGAATAGCCAGCCTATTGCAAGGAGTTACTGATTGCAGGCAATGAACTCAATGCTAATTTCATCATTTTTAATAACTTAGTTTGCATGAGTTCCGATTACCCAAGCATAAAAGGCAGAGCACATGCTCATAAAAACAAAGCAAGTCTTACGGACTTGCGTATGCTTTCTCACACCAAGCCAAAAATAAGTCTTCCATCAATTTAACCTTATTTTACTATTTTCACTTTTGACAAACAATAACTTTCTAAAAATGACCAAGCAGACATAGCTAAACCCATGCAGCTTTAGTGGTTTGCCATTTGCTTACCTTTCTCAGCTGAGTGATTTATTAACTTCCATCAGCCAGCAAGCTTCGCTGTAGCCTGTATGCTCAAGGATGTCTGCCAGAGACCTACATAAGATTTAATGTATATTGTTATAGAAAAAATGAGCAAGTAATAACTGGCCTCCGTGGTGAACTGCTTGTTAAACACTACTTTGACTGCAAAATAAGTACTTTTTTCTAAATATACAATAAATAAATACAATATCAGACAAAGTTTGCACCTTCCATATATTTCAGAGAACTCCATGACAGTGGAGAACTTAGGCTAGCGGAGGGGATGAGTGAGAGTTATAGGGCGCAATACAAGGACTACAGGTTCCAGACACGTCAGGCCACAGTGTTGTTTGTATGAAGTATTAGAAGTGGGTAAGAGGGGTATTCTGCTAATTAGATGCTCTAGTTCCTTTGCCTCTGTGAAACAGAAGAGTGGTGTTGGGAATCAGAGAAGTTTCCTCATATTTTGGGGTGCAAGTACTAGCCTGGGCTTCTGCTTCATGCATTTTGTGGAAGACACCTTTCCTAGGCAGGGAAAGTTTGGCCTTCAGTTAACGTTGGGGCTGAACACTAGAAATTAGATGTGCGTGCTAGGAAAAAGCACTTAACTTCACACCTGTGTCTTAGCAACTGTGACATTTTTCCACCATGCAGTATTGTCAGCGCGCACTCGTGTTCCTGAAGTCTGTGTTCACAAGCTATTTTTCAAACTGTGTCTGAAAATTTGCTTCAAGACTGTCTTGGAAATAAACTGCATCTTCCAGAAGAGTTCTTGAGATCGTTCCTGTTCTTTATTCATGCAGTTGTAAATAAAGCTAAGATGCTATCAGCTGGTGTTGCAGAAGCTGTATTGAAATTTCTCAGATCGGAGATGCCCCCTGTTCAATTCAAGCTGCTGGGAACATTAAGAATGTTAATAGATGCACAAGGTAAAAATAAACTGTTCTCTATGTTAAGTGATTCTCTTTGGTGCAGTCTGTGATATGCTGCCAAGATTCTTACAAGAGGGAAGCAGAGGGTTTTGGGTTTTGTTAAATTTTATTCCTGAAATCTTGGAATAAATCTAATACATATGCAAAGGGAGAAGAACGTAGGTTGTTTATTTTTTTTTCAGAACTTCTAAATTGACTGCCGGGGACCCTCAGAATAGGTGTCAAATGCTTATTTACTTTTGTACTTCAGAACTCTCCTACACTGTCACAGTACGAGCATGTATTGAGGCATGAGCATTTTAAGCTACCACTCCTGTTTTGCTGTTCACTTACTACATTTCCTGGCTGTACCTCGCTCCTTAGAACAGACTAATTCACTTGTTAATGGATAAACTGCAATTCAAAATGAACAAGCACCTTTTAGTTTAACAGCTTGTTCCAGGATGAGGATTTGTAATATCAGAAGGAAAAAAAGAAAAAAATGCACATATGTAAAATCTGCTAAAAACCAAAAGTAGTTAATGAGATAAATTAGCAACATATTTATTTTTGACCCAGTTCTGCAGGTTTTTTTTCCAAAAGATCCATTCTAGTTCTAGCAAAGCTATCAGATACGAAACAGAAATTAGTTGAAGAAGTTGACGTGCCTTATAGTCTGACTGACCACCGTGCTTCCCTTCTGGCAGCGGTCCCTTCTAGTTTAACATTTTTGAGCTAGCTCACCTAGGAGTGTGACATCACCTGTATTTTCCCTACTGTTAATCAATACACAAGCCTAATTAACTGGGCTGATAAGTTGTTTTAAAAAACTGGATTATGATCTGTATTTTGTTTCCCTTTTGACTGGCTTTACTTGCTTCCATGCAGCCTAGACTTTTCCCACTCTTAGTGCAACCTAGTGAAGTTCTACTTAAACTCCTCCTAGTTAGTAACTAGATTTTTCTAGCTCTTGCTTTAAAAAGTAACAACCTTTTTTTGTTGCGTTGTTGGTTCCCGCATCACGTAGCAGAAGCAGCTGAACAGCTGGGCAAAAACGTCAAACTGGTGGAACGATTGGTGGAGTGGTGTGAAGCCAAGGATCACGCAGGTGTGATGGGAGAGTCCAACAGACTGCTTTCTGCGCTTATACGACACAGCAAATCCAAAGTAAGTGAGTGGTGAAAAAGGGCAGCTTGTAAGGACTACGAGTTACCTCTGCACGTGGTGTGTGGGTAGCCGAGGCCTCCAGTACACAATCCTTCCGGAGAGCCGGGTCGGGCAGTTCGTGCGGTACGTCCTCTCTGCCTCTGGGGCCTGCCAGGCAGACACAAGCGACAGGTTTAAATGCTCACTGGAACTATGTAGCTAAAAAAAAAAAATTGAAACAAAGCAGAACCATTTCAGAGCAGCAGGCCAGCTGAAGGAGCACTGTTAGGATTCACACGGCTAAGTCTTGACTCATTTTTATTTGTGTTGTATCCTGTAGAAGTTCAGCACACCATATTTTCTGTTTTAATGATGCTATATATGAAGAATCATTGCACTCAATCTTGCTGTGTATTTATATAAAATTGAGATCCAGAACTAGTCTGTCCCCCTACTCTTCATAAAGCATTTTTCAGAGTTTTAAGATTGACAGATCATTAGAAACGATCATTTATTCCAAATCCTAACAGGAGCTTTCTTGTACATGGCAAAAAGGCATGACATTAAGAGAAACTGTGGGAGAGATGAGTTCTGTCCCTCCCGTCACCTTTGCAGCACCCAAATACCTTTACCATAAGCAGTCCGAGTCCACAGTCCTTCCGTTAGGGTGCTCACTGGTACAGGCACAGGCTGCCTGACTGAGCTTACGTAGCAAGTGTGATTTGGTCACCTCAGACTTGTCAACAGTGACCTCTTCATTCACGCACGGCATTTGCAAAGTGAAGCACATATTGTGAACCTGATCTAGACTGAGTCTCTCCAAAAACAAATCAACTGGACTTAGAGATTTAAATCTTTTCTGATTTCTAATATTACTGTCTCTGTCTAATGCCCATTTTCTGTTTTATATTCAGCCTCTAAAACTGATCAGGTTTCGTTTTAGCTACGCACACAGAGTCCACAATATGCATGCATAGATGGCGTACGCCACCACAGATAAGAGTTTTTATCGATACTCTCTACAGGAAAACAAAATTCAATTCTAAATCCAGAGACACTATCGATAGCATCGAGTAGATATTAATACAGAGGTGAACAGAATTACCACAGAGGAACTTTTCTGTGGTGTCTGTACTCAGAGGGGAAACGAGAGCTGAGCGCCTGGGGTTTTTAATGCTTTTACTGCCCTCTAGGTTTTAACACGAGCACGGCGGGATGGCTCTTGAAGCACATCAGATTTGAATTCAGTTTTTCATTTTCAAGGATTTGGGGTAGTATTTACAAAGTTGACAATAGTTTAGAAAACGTCTCGTTCTAAAAAAATGGAGTAAGTACTTGTGAGTTAAGCCACACTAGCACCAAACCTGACAGCTGTCATTGTCATCCCTTCCATCTCTTTGGCACTGCCTTTGAGGGTCATGTTCACCGACAAAAATTTCTGATGCCAAAGGTGCTGATTGATTCCCAAGGCTTATAGCCAAAACTTCACACCAATTCAAATAGAAATTAGCAGTTCCCAGATTATTCCATTAAGTTTCAAAACTACTTTGCAGTTCCACCAGAAAATCACAAATAATAAAACACGTCATTGCAAGGAAGGAAAAATATAAAAGTACTTACATGTTTGCATACGTTACATCATCCAGAAAAAAATAGGTTTTTAAGTGTGAAATTCTTGAGTCTTTAGGCTGTGACTTGTGCCAACTACATCTTCAATATGATTATCTAAAAATATTTCTGTTTTCAAGGATCATACTGTCTGTTTCCTTGCATAAAGAACGTCACTGCATAGCCTGTGCAAGCACCGGAACATAAATCATTCTAAACGCCTGTATCAGTTAATGAGTTTTGACTTGTGGCTGGACCTAGGAAGGAACGTGTGCTTTAAATGGAAATTCAACACACTGATTAAAAATTTAAATCAGATTCTTATTTTAAGAAATAATTCCTATTTCAAGACTTTGTGCACCCACAGAACAATTAAAAAATAAAAGCCAAACCACATTTCCTTGAACAGTTTCCCTTTGGCCTGCCAAGTTATCTGATTTCCAGGCAAACATTTTGCAGTTATTTTTGGGACATACAATGGTAAAAACTTTAGCTGCAGCTCACATTTTAAGGATAATTAACAAGTCAAAGACCTGCAGACACCATGAAGTGTTTATTCATCCCATGTAAGTTGGATCAAATTTTGGACTGGAAAACAGAATCCCATCTGTGTATTTTTAAACTCTTTTAAAGCCATTTAATCCAGTCAGCATTGCCATGCCCAGATACTGGGCAACAGTTCATTTTAATTGTTGGCTTTAGACCAGAAACCAAGCCATTGGTACCCCATAACTATCCTTTCCCAACCTGCTTCCCACAGTACTTCAAGAGAACGCTGCTCATTTTCTGCCCATTTCTAAAACTTTTTTCAAGTTCACTATTTGTAGTATGTAGTAAGGTGTGATATTCGTGATCTCACCTCTCTGAACATCTTGAAGAAACTCCAAAAACTCATGGATAAAGGATCTGATAACTATTCAAAGTACTTTCTTGTGTCTCCTTATCCCAAGTATATGGTTTGTTGGGTGCTTTTGATAAACTGCTCTGAAGATCACAACATCAAGAAGGGAAAAGCAATCATCTTTGAACACCAGCTGAGTTCAAGATAACAGAGTGGGTCCTTGTTAGATGGTTGACGGCACGCCATGAGAACTTGAGAACACAGTATAACCTGCAAAAAAGTTACGTTACCTGGGTCTTAACTTAATCATGTGGTTACCTGGCTTGGTTTAACAGATTTATCTTATAATTGCAGAGTAATCGCAGGTAATTTATAGGCCCACATGTACGTACATTTCCTGCATAAAGTGATGATGTGTGCATAAAGCTAACGAGGATCCTTACCCAGAGATAACACAGCATCCACGACAGTTTTGTTGTTCAGTATGGTTTGTGTACAATGCACAATTTTTTTATTTTGATGTGATTTATTTCAGGAGGTAATTAGGACCATTGTACAGAGTGGTGGTATCAAGCATTTAGTAACCATGGCAACCAGTGAACATGTAATAATGCAAAACGAAGCTCTCGTTGCGCTGGCGCTAATAGCAGCTTTAGAGTTAGGTGAGTATCCCAGCAGTTAACTCTGCCTGTTTTCTTTCCACACTGTGCCCAAGAGAAGTCGTGGAGGGAGAGTTGCGGCAGTTTGCTTTGCGACATAGAAAAGGCTCCTGCTCCCAGCTGCCTTTCAGTAGCACGGAAATACACGGCAGTGCACGCAGGCATAGGCAGGCCAGAGGGTTATGCAGAAATCTGGACTTGGCTGGCAATACAGCATCTGCTCCGTCACTCTGGTCGGTGATCACGTGATGCAGAAAGGCCCTCAAACATCACTGTCAGATTTTGGGTAAAACCCGAAAGAATAACAGTTAAGAAAATCGTACTTTAGAGTGCACACGCTATGACCTGACTGCGTTCCTGCACTGGAATGGTTAATCCCCTTTTAAGAGGGCTTATCAAAGTAAAGCTTTCATTTCCCTAATTAGTGAGAGCTACAGAATACACACGAGGTAGAGTTGCCCCCAGAATGACTTTATTATTAGGCTCCCCAGAAATAGATGCAGGACTTGCCACATGACAGCAGAGATGATTACATCTTGACCTGCCTTTGTACCATGTCACCAAACAAAAAGGTAAATGCCCAGCAGTGGTTTTATCCCATTTCCTTACTTATTAAGATAGCGACTTCAACAAGCAACATTACATATTTTTGCTCTTGATTTTGTCTCTTGCCATTGTTGTACTACAGGAATGCTGCGTTCAACTTCCAAATCACTGCTGATCCATCAGGGAACTGTTTCAAAGGAAAAAAAGCATTTCTATTCACGTGGATTGTCTAACCCACATCTGTCTTGTCTTCAGACATTTAAAGGTTACAAGCCTGAGTTCAGTATATAATGTTTCTTAGAAAACTACAGAGGAAATAACTCACACTCTGACCTTGAAAAGTTTCTCACAGCCTTTATAATGGACCCTGAGCTCCCTCTACCACAGAATCAATAATCACACCATCTGTATTTACTCAGACAAAATTTCCAAAAGCAAATTCAGGCACTGGAAGTGTTGAAAGCTGAAATATTGCAGGTGTTGGCCTGAACAGCTAGAAAGCCTGGGGGCCTTGCCATCAGCTCACTGCAGATTTAAGATTGGCTTTTATCATTAAACTCTGACTGTCCTTTCAAGCAGTTAGGCTATTTTGCATTTCCCTAGCAAGAGCTGTGATTCCTGTCATCATACCATCTAATACGTGCTTCAGTTTCATGCCAATGAGTTACCTACCGCAGCACCACTTTCGCTACAGCCAGAGATGCACGTTTCAATGAATGGCCAACACGTGGAAACGTCAAAGCAAGCGGCACTTCCAGGTTTACAAATTTTCCCTTGTATTTCAGTCGCTGCTGAAAAGGATCTTGAAAACGCTCAGCTTGTGCCGATTCTCCACAGACTGCTCTCAGACGACAGGAGTGCTCCAGAAATAAAATACAACTCCATGGTGCTGATCTGTGCCCTTATAGGATCCGGTGAGTATTCAGGAGGGGCTGCTTTCCCAAGAGATTTATGTATTTAAACTTAGTTCTCTCTTTTAGGCAGAGCATAGAACACATGCAAACTCAGACTGGTTCTCTGTTCGTGATGAATGTACACAGAAGGGTTTGATTTCCTATGACACTTTATAGCATTTATTTATAGTGTCAAAAAAGAGGCTACTAACTCAGTTTTAGATATTGACTCCAGAAATTGGACTCTGGCTTCTACAGGATGAAGCTAGCTTAAGCTTCAGCTGACAGGAGAGAAATGAAAGGCATTTAAAACCCTACAGTATCAGGCTCCCTTTGCAAATACACAGATAACAAGAACTTTATTTTCACCTTTAGCTGCAAGTTCCCCGTAATTGCTGTGTGACGGCTTTTTTTAAATTGGACAGCTTAGTCAAGTGAAATATGGCAGAAGAGAAGTTTGCAAGGAGCCTCCTCACTCGCAGTTTTAAATTGCTGCAAGAATGGTAGGAAACAAAGATACAGGTAAATTTGCAAGGACACCCGTGCGCACGAGTGAGTACTTGGTACTACATGTAGGCTGCAATCCTGCTTCAGGAGGGATCCTCACACTTCCCTCACTGGGAAGAGCCCTTCCCCCCAGCAGCCCTCGCGTGCTCGGCCCACCAGCCACAACTGTTGGCTGCTTTGAAAGAGGAGCAGGACACGCTCCAACACAGCGGTGCTGGACACTGGGAAGTCTAATCTTTGAGATACCCCTTTGCTAAAGGTCAGGCTGTTGTGAGGGTGGTGGAGCAGGCTGCTGTTTCATGTTGCAACTTCCCACCTGCATGTGGGCAAACAAAAAGAGCAAGGTATCATTGGGAGATGTGATTTCCAGCTGAAGTTTCAAGTGGCCACATTTCTTTCGTTCTGTTCTTTAAGAAGTATTTACTCTGTGGAAGGAGAGCAAATTTCATTCCAGAAAGGTTTCAGAAATTTAGACAACTAAGATGACAAAGAACTGGACTAAGTACAGAAAAGTTGAAACTCAGAGCCTGTCTGTGCAGAACTTGAAGATTTTGAGGTTCTCCAGAGACGAGTTTACAGCAATTCAGTTGAATTGATTCAAGCGTGTGCTGCCTCTGTCAGCAAATCGGCTTGCCCTTAAACAGAGTTCACCACGCCGACTGTAAGCATGACTCTGGTGACCTGTAGATCCATGTGAGCGAATGCTGTATTACTGCCATCCTAAAGGAACAAATATTTGTTTTTAGAGCAGGATATACATCTCAGTGTTAGCAAATTTTGAGCACAATTTTCGTACAAGCCTCAGCTCCCGTAAGCATTCAGTTTAACATTAAGATACGGCATTTAGCTTTTACTCACAGCCTTCTTGAGCTATTTTGTGCTTGGGATTATCTATCCATTGTTAGAGCAGACACCTCTCTGCAGAAGTTCCCTCAGCCTCACTGTGATCTTGTGCATATTCCCACTGCTTCCAGCTAAAACAGTCATCCTCAGACCAGCCTGACCTATTTGCATTTGCCCTGCCCTGAGTCTTGTCACCTGCAGGACTGACAGTTATCGAAAGTCAAATCCCTGTCCCTCTGTTCCACCAGAGCAAGGAGCCGCCTTGGCTTGGGGGGTTTATTGGGCTGTCCAGCTGGCAGAGGTCAGTCTGCCGCTTTGCCTAGACACGAGGTGTCTGAGCCTGCTCCCAGGGAGCAGACAGTGTGTTCTTGCGATGTAAAGCTGTGAAGTTACAGCCCAGCGCTTGGCTGACCCAGTGTTCAGCCCCGCTTCCTGATGAACAGGCCTGTGTAAAATTAGTGAGAACACGAGACTAACAACTGAGCAACTTTGGTATTAACTGTTACTACTTTTTTCTAAAGCTGTTTTAACCCAGGGTGGGGGGAGGATCAAAGAGCCAAGTCTGCTCTTTACACCCATGGACATACTAACATCCATCTCCCTCCAGCTGCATTGCCTCTAACATCTCTCACCACTGTCTCCACACAGTGAGCATTTCTATTCACATGTTTGCGTATTCTGCTGTAGACAGGCCTGTGTAGCTAGTTTAAAGTGACTGCCCCGGTGTAGTTCCATAGACTAGAAATGGTTGCACTGATTTAATCAGTGGTAAGTTTAGTTCTCCAGTGACTGCTGTTCTTACTAGCCTTTGTTACAGGGTGTCTGGCATCACAGTTGACTCGATACTGCCAACAGCTGTGTGTTAAGTTGTAAATAGATATTTACATGTTATTTCTGCCATCTGGAAGCTGCTTTTGCAACTGAGTGAATGGATGGAAAGAGGGAAAAACTGGGGCAATGGAAAATGGGAACACGTAACTTAATCAGCAGAAGCAGAGTGTTCATAGCTAGCACAGTCACCTCTGCGCATGAGGGTCTCCAGGCCCACAGGAATCCGGATGTTAAGCAGAACTATTCAGCCACTGCAAAGCACAGTGAACTCCCAAAATTTAGTTTGGTAACACCTGCTTAAACATGTGAACAAGAAAGTAGGTAGGAAGGGAAACAAATGTCAAAGTTTGACATTAAAAAAAAACCAAAAAGAAGTAAATGTGCATAGCGTACAGCATAGCCATCCAAAACATGGTTGGGATCTCTCCTGGGAAGCTCAGGGATTAGGCACCCAGCAACACCTGGGAAGCAAAACAAAAATAAAAAAAAATCTAGGTAGGTGGTAGTTGCTGAGTAGGAGTTCACTAGAGCAGCCTGAACAGGGCACAGAACAAAACTAAGCACTGTGTACACATGCACGGCACTGGGCGACACACCATGTGCTGCATTTGTATTCACTTCAGAGCTGAGCTGTGAACGGACAGCTAACAGCGACCGAGTGCTGACACGGCCATTAAAGAACCAGCTCACCCACTTCACACCCCACGCCAGCCACCAGAGCTGAGCTGATCCAGGTGACACAGTGAACCTCCCAAGGCAAGCTCACTTGGTCCGGCTAGTTTAAGGAATAAAGCAGAAAAATACTTGCACTGAAACAACTCCCTAAGCACCTGTTTTGGAAGGCAATCCGGATGGATTTTCTTAACTGCTATACAGCAGCTCCATCATTCATCGCTACCTGAAATCAGCAGAGTCTGTGTATGTATGCTCCAGGCCCTGGAGCGTTTTCTCTCCATCCTCAAAAGCAACTGAAAGAATAAAAAGATGATGTGCACACACACATTTGTGTGCTTACGTGTGTACGGGGTACTCTTCAGCAGAAAAGTTTCTCACACTTCCCAACCTTTTCTGTTCCTTTGCCCATCTCCATTTCCTTTATTGTCGATTTCTTTTTCCAGAGCCTCTCCAAAAGGAAGTGCAGAGCATGGCCTTTCTAGAAGTCGTATCAAAACTCCGCAGCCATGAGAACAAAACTGTTGCTCAACAGGCCTCGCTAACAGAGCAGAGACTTGCCGTAGAAAGCTGAGGAAGGTCTTCTTTCCGATGCACCCCATCACAGATTTCACCTTTGTCCTGCGTCCTGCTGCCGCTCCTGCTATGTTTTCCACTGTATCACTCTCGTGCATGCGTGTAATGTTCTCACAAATTGATGAACTGCTGTAGGTACCCGTCCAAAAAGGTTTCTACAAATTCATAGGTGGTGTTAACATGAACCTGTCTCCACCTGTAACTGTTCTACTTGTATTCTTGTTGCTTGGGCCACATAGTAGAATGTGCATGTTTTAGTCCTATGATGATGTAGAAGTGGTACTACACAATGACTCTTTCCTCACGCCCCCAAACTGCATAACAATGTACTACTAAATTAGGGACAAAACAAGATGCAGCAAGTCCAGGCTAGCGTGCTGACTGTAGGATTAAGAAGTAAATCTAGCTCCATTTTTGGTGCTTTGGAGATTCAGGTTTGAATGCAATGTACTGCTGCTCATTCACTGGTCTTGCCTATTAATGTCAAACTCGTGGTACCTAGAGGTAACAAATAAAAATTTCAGTGCTCTCACTTTATCCTGCGGTTCGTCCTTCTTTGTATTTACACACAGAGCCATGACTGCACCACCACACACTGGTGAGGAGCCCTTCTTGTTCCTGCCTCCGGCCCCGACACAATCACTGCCTTTCAGCTGAGCGAATACAAAGGAAAATTCCAAGCCCTTTCCCTGCATATGCTCACACAGAGGCACTCTGTGGTTTAACAGGAGTACACAGAGTGCTGTCAGGCTTGCTTGGGATCAGGGTTTTGTTCGTAGGTGGATTTTTAAAGGCATATCTTGCAGCAACTTTTCAACAGAACCCCCTCGAGTGAGAAGTGCAGCATGCCAGAGTCTGCCTTTTTCTCCTTTCCTAGGTGAAGGAGTTGGGAAATTGTTGGTTTGAAGCATCTGATCTCACAGCTGCTCTTTTGTAGGTCTGTCACGCCAGTGAGCAAACCAGCACGCAGTGGGGATAGCTGTTCCCAGCAAGCCGGCTGGAAAAACCATTGTCTAGCTTGATCCAGCCTGCAACGCACAAAGACAGTAAGATCTCTCACATTTTAAGGTGACCACAGCACTCCCATGGTTGAGTGCCAGCCTCACAAGTTTCAGGCTCCTTGTTTATCAGCAGAAGAGGCAAACCCAGAGGTCAAGCACCCACATGATCCCACACCTGGCTGCAGGAACACTGCTATTAACCTTCTCAAATTCATGTCCCAGCTCCACGAAAGCACTGGCTATCCCACAGACACTGGGATGGGAAGATGCCAGTCAGGATAGGAAAGGGATTAAGTACACAAGCTGGGTATGGAAAGAAACTTGCCTCAAATAGTTTGCATCAAACCATAGTTGTACCAAAACCCATCAGATGCTACAGGAGTAGACAGCAGGGATTTACATAGCAGAGATTCCACATCCACTTAATCCAGTGCCAGAAACAGAAAAAGCCTCTCGCACTAAACTAAAAAAAACCCCACCACAAAACATTCAAAAGACATTTACTAGTCATAGAGCACTAAAAGCACTGACGAGAGTGTAGAGCTGTTACATCAGGCTCTAAATAACACAGAACCTCTGCACTGCTGAAGGTAACCAGCATGTCTACAATCACAGTTCACAGCAGACCCACACGAGCCCAAGTTCCCAGGCACAGAGATCATTTCCACTGGTTTAAACAGAACCCGAAGTACATGTGAAATACATCTGAAAGGTTATCGGGGACTTACCTGGCTCTCCAAAGAGACTGTTCCTTTTGACGTTGGTGTAAACTGCAAGTGCTCACACAAGCCGATCATAACCAACAAAGCTGTGCCACTGACAAACTTTCCATTCACCTGGTTGGCTACCTGGACCCCAGGTCAAGCAGGAGCCCTACCCTTATCACCACATTTTTATCAAGGATACCACTGGCATGGCAAGCACAGAGGCCAGCGCTGGTATCCTCCTACTTTCAGAGGGTTTCCCTGGATGGAACATTGAGCAACTTACATTTCAAGATAAAATCTGTGCTAGGCCAACCCACAGAAGGGCAGTCTGCATGAGGGCAAAGACGGGTGTATGTCACAGAAGGCAGCTGAAGAGACTGTGCCTATCCACAGAGGTGCTGTGCTGTGGCACGCTGCAGCCTGCAGGTCATTTCTATCAGCTGGTACATCGTTCATCCTCAGAGCTTCTTTTACGAAGAGAAAGGGATCTAAGGACAATACTATCACATGCATTTCACTGCTCACTTGGCTGAAGTCAACTGAACTGAAATCGCTGACAATAGTTCCAGTTAGATGCTTAGTAGATAGATTACACCAAAGCAAAGCTTGCAGTCTGCTGCTCAGGCTGTTTTTACGAGGCTGATGCCAGACATGGGGCTTTTCCATTTGTGGACTGCCACAGCAAACCACACTAAAACGCGCCCTGCTGCCCGGCTACGCAGGGCAGGCAGCACCTCCCTGGTGCCTTACATTTACCTGCATCTGTATGACTTCTGTGAGACCTAGCATCGCACCAGCCAGGAAGATAAAATCGACACGCTTTTACATTTTGGTGTGGAGATACAAGGAAAAGGGACAAGGTAAGGCACAAACCCCAACAACGTGGGCCTTGGATCCAGAGGACCCATTGGTCAAATCAGACAACGAGCTCCAGAAAATGTTCTTTCTTTCAAAAGTCCCAGAAATGGTAACTAGCCACAACTTCAAGAAACAATATGCAAGTCTGCCAAGAGTTTGACAGCATGCAGGTAGCCACTCCCAGCCTCCCCTCCATCGTGAAAAAGGCTTATCCAAGTGTGTCACATCTACTGCATGGCACGAACAATTAGACAATCCCCTTGGACTTCGTTTCTTTTTGGTTGGCTTTCATTCTTCCCTCTCTGCCCAAGGCCTCCACATTTGCATTATTTTGCCAAGTCATTTCCATACGTGCAGATAAATGTGTGTGCCTCAAATATGCAGAAGGCATTGGACTTCAGTCTGGATATAGAGACGGGCTTTTAAATCAATCATGGTGGTGTTTTGTGGATGAAAGTGTAGGTTTGAGATACTGAGTTGGATAAGCTTGCTCTACAGTTTTTGAAATACTAAAAAACTGGGCTGCTTCCTCCTCTGCCTAAACAGGCACAAGACATCGTTACCTGTTGTTACCTGCACAGTAAAATAAGCCGGCTGTCACTGCTCCTGCTTAAGTGCACATTGCACTTAAAGTGCAATTCCCACCTCCCTTTACGAAAGCTTAAAGTCACGACCGATCCCTTTTGTGCTGCTTCCTGCAAAGCAGCAACTTCTGAACACTTCAGGGTCACTAAAACGATTACAGGGAGAGCTCCAACAGTCGTACTGACCAGCAGCCACAGCAGTCTGAGGAACACGGAGGACCTGCCAGAAAGAAGCAGAGCACATTCATTAGCCAGAGACTTCAACAAGGCTTGAGAGCAGACATGGGATCTCTTCATGTGGGGATGTGCTCTTCACATATTAGCTTATTATTTGTGTAACGGCAGCCGCTGGCAGCATGATAATGTATTTTGTGCTTAACTAGAACGCAATAGTCTACATTACACATGAGAGAGTTGGGGATTTCTTTTCCCAGTTAGTTTGGGGGAGGGCAGGCAGGGGGTCTTCTGGAGGAATTTTGTGTGAACATATCTTTGTACCGTTAAGTGCCACATCAAGAGTACACATTCACAACATCATATTTCACGCAATTTTATTTATAAAATTGTAATTATCTAACAAATTGCATATAAAATGATTTACTTCAAGTAAATACAGAATACTGCACAACTATTAAAACTATTGTATTGTCCATCGTAAGTGTATTAAAACATTCCTAAAAAATGCCTCTAAAAAAAACCAAAAACCCAAGAACACAAGTAGCATGATCAAGACCACTTCCAATAGCTTAGAATGAATTACCAGGGAGTTGCATTAACTCCCTAAGTAGACTCCAGTTACATCCATTGAGATCAGCATGTGATACAATACCACAGTCTAATGCTAACGATGACAAGTAATACATTATGCACCTGATCTATGCTTTTCTCCCAGACTGAAGGTAACCAGTCCGAAATCAGACAACTAAAGCTCAAGTCAAACTCTACTGGGCATGCAGTTCTGTTACAGCAATACTTTCAATCGGTAAGTGTAGTTGGCTTTTACAATCAATTTTACAACTGATAAAAAAGGAACACAAGAGAATACATTCGTATAAAAAGGAATGATACACAAAGGGTAAATATCGACACCTTGCTGTACACCCCAGGATGAACCAGAGAGATTCAGTTGGAACTAATCTGGATTATACCTATCAGAGGGGCTGAGTCACAAAACCCAAACCCCAATCTCCCCAGAGCTCAAGGTAGTATTGGGTCCATCTCTACTATGTACACAGCGTGAACATGAACACACATACAGATGGAGCTGTGCATTAACACGTTTATATTGCCGAAACACAGATGACAGCCAGCAGCGCTGCCTGGCGCACACTAGTGGTTGCAACACTTTTTATACTGCGTGTTCAGGGAGAAAGGGGTGGGTTTTTTTCTTTTTTTTCTTTTCTTCAAATGGCAAAATGTGGTGCTAATGGATCCAAGAGGGTAGTTTCATTTTGTTTGCCTTAGTTTCCAGACCAGTTACAGATATCTGAAAAAGCTTCAGAGAGAAAATAAAAAGAAGAGGGAGGAACTGGAACCTTCACCAGAGCTTGACACTTGTTGAGATCTAATCTCCTTCCCAGGTCTTTGCAGAACCACTGCTCAACGCACCCAAAAGGCACACACAGCAAGAGGGGAAACGGAACCAAAAATTCACACGAGAGTTCCTCTTGTAACCCACGCTGTTAATCAGAATCGGTTTTACCAAGGGCATCTCTAAAGTAGTAAAAACACGGATCAACGTCTAGGACAGTTCTTATAGCACCATGTTAAGTCCTGCCGCAAGCGACGGCAAGCTCCGACAGCTGGCAGGGGTGCCCTCCCCGACCCTCCACGTCCCAGCCCAGCGCTGCTGCAGCACCAGGAGCAGCGGGAAGAGGCGAGGGGCTCCCGGTGCTGCCCCGGTGCCGGCGCAGGCCCGGCGGGCGGACACTAGGGGGCAGGCGATTAAAGCGCTCCCGGCCACCGCTCGGCTCGGCTCTCCTCGGCAAACTCCCCCGGTGGAGGCCTTTCCTACCTACGATAAACACTTTCAGGGTGAAAAGCAGTCGTGTGCAAGAATCGTTTAATCTGCATGCTACTATTTACATTTCAAACACTATTTACACGCCAGAACTGCAGTTAGCATCTCTCAAGGGGAGAGAAGGCGGCTTTCAGGACAGAGTACGCTCGAGCATCTCCACGGCTTCAAACGCTAAAGGGGCACAACCAAAGCTACGGGCTTTGAAGCAAAGGGATCCTACTGCTACTGAAACAGACACACAGAGGCAAATCAAACATTTGCCCATTAGGCTATTAATAACATAATTTAAAAATAACAAAAGGGGAGAGATCACACAACAGAAAAGCCTGTGAATATGGAAAGTATTCAGCAAGTAGGGGAGCAAGGACTGTGACGCCCTTGGGCAGGGCTCAGAGGGAATTTGGAACTGGCTTTAAAGCCGGGGCTACTGCTGAAGCTACCAGACCTCTCATTAGCAACGCCGCCATCCCATATGAATCACCCAGACAGAGCTGTTTCACACTCTATGAGGGCCATAAGCCTGACAACAAATTTCCAAACAACTACTGCACATTAAAGATCATTAGACTGACGACCTCTGAACTCACATCTACACCACCACCGCACCAGGCAGGCTAGAAATTGCCAAGCAGCCATACCGCCTACTATACCTTATTGCTTTAGAAGGTGAGCCCGCGTAGCCAGCAGTTGTGCTCTAGTTGCAGCTCACCTGAAATTTTCAGAGTTTTCTGGAAGAAAGCTGGCTTGCATTTGGCAGGCTCTGACAATAACTGATTGATTTCGAAGGCCTCCCCCAAGCTTTCCAAACTGGACACCTAAGCTGCTGAGTAGCTGCTGTTGAGGCATTTCTAGGACTTCTTAACCAATCTGTAGACAAAAACCGCGGGATTTAATTGTGCAACGTAGACAGCTAATCCTGAAAATTCGGGATGCATCCATCAAACTGTAAAAATGAGGAAAATAAGAGCATCTCTTGGGAGCGGGGAAGAGGGGAGGATCAGCCTCTGCAGCAATAAAGGCAAGCTTTAGAAAAATAAGTTATTTAGTGGTTTTTATAAGAACAGTCAGTCATTCTGGGACTCAGCGGAAGTGTTGCACATTTGCGCGTACACGTGCAAGTACTGAGAACAAGATTTGCTCACCTCAGAGCATTTACCTTCCTATCAGTCTGACACTGCCAACAGCACGTCCAGCAGACTGGAACTCAGAGAACAGCGTGACAAGACAGAAGGCCAATACAGTACGACTGCAGAAATTCAAGTAGAAGAATGAAGTTGTCTTCAGAAGCCCACAGCAGCAACAGCAGTATTCAAGATTAGCGGCAACAAGGAATGTTTCTGTAATGTCAGCTTTTTTTCCTTTTTCTCCAAAGCGCTGGGTCACAATCAAGGCTCTTGAGTGGAGGGGTTACCTCCCTCAACCACGCTTCCCTGATTTCTCCCTGCACCATTTTGACTCAGCGCAGACTGGTGCTGACGATCTGTTTATCCTGCTGCTATCAGGCAAAATGGTGTGTCCCTTGGGGGGGGGGGAACAAACACCAGTAACTCCTCAAGTTGAGGAGTGGCTAAGAAAAACATAACACTGTGGTGAGGTGGAACCAACTTTATTAAGGACAGTGAATTATAATTGCTTTCAAAGGCTTTAAAAAAGAAAAAAATTACTCTGAGTCATGGCTGGCCTTTAACAGCAGATACCAAAGGATACGGAGGCTGCCTGATTCAGAGCCAGTCAGTGGGAGTTAACCAGAAGAGGATGAGGTAATGCTCAAAGACAGGAGGACAACAGAACTGTCTGAGGCATCTGTGGAGCGCCGGTGTGCCTACCACCAGCCTTCAGGAAGGGAAAAAAAAAAACCAAAACAGCCGACTCAAGCACAGAAAGGCAAAATGTGCAAGGGTATGTATATTTTTAAGTTTAAAATGTTCACATGTTTAAGAGTCACAGGACCAGAAAGGACCTTTATTGGTCATCAGACCAGCTTTCTATCCATCCCCCAGAACAGGGAAGGTCTGAAAGCAAAGCATTCATCTCTGCTGCTCCACATACCTCATTTTAGGAAACTCATCTCAGAAAGATGCCGCGCTCTTACAAAGGAGTGCCACATACCCTTTGCCACTGTCTGACCAAAACAGGAGTTGAGAGCTCACAGCTTTCAGGGCTGGTTCTGCAGATATTCAGAAGGGTCATACAATAAGCTAAATTTCTAAAAAGTGCAATAAAACCACCCAAGCCATGGTCAGCTTTGTAAGTTCACTTATCATTAGCGAAGAAGAACGAATCAAAAACTCTAAGCTGGATGGAGTCAGAACTACTTCTTCCACTATTTGTGCTTTATTCCAAATTCTACTCTCTTTTGTTCAATTCAACAGTCTGCCTTGGCTGATCCAAATCTGCGCTGCTGTTTTAAAACTTTTATTCCATTGCTTCAAGAAAGCTTTCTGTAGCATTTAGAGTAACAAAGGGAGACACATCTCCATAGCAAGGATTTGTTCACTGGAGGTAAGCATCTACTCTGGCAAAAGCTGTTCTCTCCAACTTCCAAGGGAATGGGATATGATCTTTCCATAATCACATGCATTTACCAATAAATAAGTTTGGGTTAGACTGTATTAAAACATATGCACAGATTTAAAGCACTGGAGTGTCACAGATTCTTACTCCACAGCTCATGCAAGTAAAAAGAATTAAAGAAAAAAAAAAAAAAAAAGACCAAAGCCTCAGCTAGGAACAGACCAAGGAATTATCTTCAAAGAAGTTTTATACAAGTATATCAAAGCAATAATGTTAGTGAGATCCCTAAATACATTAGGTTACCCCAAATTCCAGAGAAATGAAAGATTTAGCCATATCAGATACATATGTTTTGATTTTTTTTAAGTTAATATATAATTCATTCTTTGAATAATATTATTCACTTGGACCCAACATCCACACTGCTTTCATACATTTATACAGTTACATCCCATCCTTGCCTTAAGAGACTGATGTCCTAAGGTATTGCAGCAACCAAAGGCTCTACAACCCTTGTTTGTCAAATATAAAACTCCTTTCCCTTCATACAAGGGTGGAGAAGGAAGAAAGATGTTGACAACATTAGAGAATTTTCCCTGTGAGCTTGCTGATCCCAGCCTCAAAGTACTACAGGGAGATGGTTGGAAGCTTGTGTAAAAAAGTTTCCCTTGTTTTAAAAACAATTTCTTTTACTGTACAATAGATGCATAGAAAGTTGCTTCCTGCTTGATGGGTCTAGGCCTGTAGCTATGTTTAGCTGTGAAAACAAGAAGATTGTTCTTTGATAGAGTGGTGAGGAGAGAGACCATCTCAGGAATATTTGGCAGCTATCGAAGAGCTCATGACACGAAGAATAAACAGCATATCCACAAACTACAATGATGCAACTCTGTCCCACTGAATACACCAATTTAAAAAAGTGTCCACTTGTTACTCAGGATCAAGAATACAGTAGAGATTCACGGCTCAACAGCTTTCAAACTGGTGGTTTAAAACAAAACAAAAAAAAATTGTCAGTGAGCAGCAGATCTTAAATAGCCCACTCTTCTCTCCCCCACTCCAAAGAAACATGAGTTCACTGCAACATCAGGAACTTAGACTTGAGACTGCTTGGGAGAGAAGGCTTCCCTGTCACCCATGTCCATACAGCTTGGTGTCGGAGCGACACACTGGAGGTTTCAGAGGGTTTCGGTTGTCCAGTGTCTTGTTGTGGTTACTTCAGCAGTTTTACCAGCTGGCTCTGACAGCCTCAATGTCACTAACCAAATTCTGGGCTAAGCATATCCCAAATATCTGGAAGAGACAACAGTTTATTCATTTGGAGCATTGGAAAATGCTTTTTGCATAGGCAAACTCCTTATGTTATACAGAACTTTGATATGAAAACAAGCAACAGAAAGTTAGAAATCAAATTAACATTAAGTGTTGGAAGAAGGAAGAACATCTAAAAAAACTCTTGTAACCCCAGTATTTTTATAGTGCTGCTGGGTTCTGGGAAATTGAACAGTTCTACAACTTGCTTCACAAAAGAAACTGTAAAGGCTTTTTGCTGTTGATTTAAGCACCATCAGAAACAGTAGGTCTGCACAGGCTAAAAAATCTCTACCTAATCACTACCTAAAACAGAGTGTTAGTTTTGACCTGCAGAGAGCTGAAAAGAAAAAATGCATCCCTACAGATAAAAATTAAATACTCCTTAACACAATGAAAGCCCCATGCATTTAGCTCCCCTCACTAAACCTACAGAAGTTACATTTCTAAGTGCAACTGACACTGTATTTCCAGCTCTCATATACAGTTCCCCCCCCATATGTTCTATTTATCCGTTGTTGTTCTGTGTAACTCATTACAGGGAACTGTAATTACCTGCAGTAATGCTATCCCAATGAATATACCGGCAACTATGGTAAGATTGTCCTGCAACCATTTCTCAAACTGAGGGACACAGCCTTTAGTGTAGATAACAATCTGCTGATCAACTTCCTGCCAAGGAGAGGAGGGAAGAAAACAGAGATAATTACATTCAACTATCCCACCGGTAGAACAACCTGCTCTTGCAAGACAAATTCAGATTCTTAAGATGCCACATGAAAAAAAAATGCTTACTGGTTTTTGCCTTGCATCGTAGCCACACTGAGTATTAATAACATCTTCCTAGGAGAGAGAGACAGACACAGAAGAAAGGCAATCAGTGAAGTGTCTCCCAAACATCCTCTCCCAGCTCCCCAAAAGTGGTCCTGTATGTAATCAGACAATCACCCTAACTTCTGTTACCACACTGCTTTTTAAAAAAATCTTCCATTCAGCACTATTAATTATTTGCAACAAATAAAAGCACATGGTCCAAAAATATTTTCAGCTTTCAGGGCAGCAAGCTGGGAAAACCAGGCCTCCACCTAGGTGAACTCCATGTTCCAGATCCAAGCGTGCAGAAGTCAAAGGATTAGGGACCATCTACTTCAAGCAAAAGAACCTTCTGCTGAAAAGGTTTTGTCTATACTGAAAAATATGCCAAGACTACTGCTAACATATTCAGGGTTCCGTCTGTGCAGCATGACAAGGTGAGAAGGGGCAGTTCTGTTGCAGAAGCTGCAAGTTCTTACCGAGGGTATCTGTAGAAATATACTCAGTACCTAGTTCCTTACTTAAAAACCTGAGAGGAAAAAGAGATGGGGTAATGTGTTCTTACTGCCTATTCTTTCTTACAGGAGCTTGATACCAATAGGAAAGGAGGGGGGGTTCCTACTGCCTCTACTTTAGTAGTCCCAAAGCACAGGTAATAAAATAGGTGATGGCAGACTCTTCCTGCTGAACAAGTGCTACCCATTGGAAGCTGAAGCTGTATTTACTCCGTATGCAGAGTTATTTCAGAGCAATGAAATGAAGCGACTGCGTTTGGTGTCAGCCACAGTGGCAGCAAAATATTAAGTTAATGGCTCGTATAACAACAGTGAGCCACAGAAGGAACTACTCAAGAAAGTGAGAAAATCAGCCAGTCTTGGGAAGGTGTACTGAACACCACGATTTAATCAAATTGTGGGAAGTCAGAAAGGCAGCCAGCAGAGAAATAGATTTTATAGCTGCCATATGGAAAAAGGTATCTCCTCTTATCAGCAGTTAAAGCTCCTCTAAGCGTTTCCTCACTTTGCAGGAAGCACATGACAAAGTCACATCCTGTCAGTTGCCAAAGTCAGATTCCCTCAATGGACGTTTAAGATTTAAGCAATTTGTATCTTTTAACAATATGAGTACTTCTGTTCCAGGATCTAACATGTAACAGTGCCACACACTAAGGCTGTAAAAGTAGGTAAGATTCCAACAGAGTGATTTTAAGCTGCTTTCTTTGTACTGAATACCTACTTGCTTTCTCATCAGTGTCTTCTGCTTTCAGCCTTGGAATTTGTTAACCAAAAGAAAGCATAAAGAATGAAATGGAAATAAATCAACTTTTCTAGGCCTTGCCTGTACAGGAACTTGGAATATTTCAGCCTGCTAGACTACAGCAAAGTGAACTGTAGGAGTCTAAATTCATTTTAAAGGACTCATATTTTGGCCTATCTTAAACTTACCACTTCCTGATTCAAGCTAAACTAAAAGCAAGTCCTGTGCAATAAAGCATCCGCATTACTTTTTGCATCAGTTCAACACTGCATCCTAATTCCAAAAGGCTAAATCTGCTTTCCCACAGAATAAACCTGTGGTTATCACTGCTACTGAACCAGTCACATCTTGGTTATAATTACATCTATTATATGTATGAGCTATTTTTAGAAATATTATTTTTAGTCTTTATTTTAAAGGCAATTAAGCACATTGCTTCCTTACAATGAATAAGAATGAGATTTATCTTTAACTTTCTGGTTGCAGCATCACCCCCTAAGAAACTGCATAACCACATATACAGAGAGAGATAACTTTAGCATGGATTATGTATTTATAGGATTACCTTGTACTGCTGTTGCTGGTTTGGTTTTGTAACAACTACATTTTTAAAACTGGGTTGTGATGACCTCTCTGTGTGGGTGCGCAGGCAGGCAAACAGTAGGGGGAATCCTATACATAATGTAATGCTTGAGCCTAACCTACTTTCCATTTTGTTTTAATATTTCATTAAAACATTTTCAGCGATGTTTGCGAGAAAGATTCAAACTACTGTGAAGACGTGTTCACTGCAGAGGAACCAGAATGTAGCCTTATCAGGAGGGGGAGAGCAGGGGAGTTGACTGGATGCCGGGAGCAGCACCTGCATTGCATTAGCAAGGCAGGAAGCCCCTGAGATGCCTGCTGGCAACTTGCCTCACTTTAGTCAGTGCTACAGACTCCCACATTCAAGGAACTGTACGTCACTCCAGGTGGAGAGAAAACCACAGCTAAACTACTAGATAATACAAGCACTCACAGACAGCTGCTTTCAAGCTAAATCAAAGTCAAATGTATGCAGTGTTAGCCACATAACAGTTTCCATGCACACACCCATCCCCAGTCCAAGCCTTTCGCTGTCAGTCGACTGCTTCCCTACACCTTACCCTTTATTCTTGATCATGTCCATACTAGTAATGCATGACTCCAACACTTTCTGCTTGGTGATCCAGAACTATAACTATTTAAAAAGACATGAAAATTTACCGAAAAGCTGTTCCCTCAAACCATTTCTCACCTTTCAAGTCTAATCTCAGGTGACTGCAGGAGAAGCAGTAATTTTAAAGGGGGGAAGCATGTAAAGATGTCCATACCTGACTCAAGATTCTAACGCAAGCACATATCCATTCTTCAGGGCACAGACTGCCAGTCATTACCGTACCTAACGCAAACTGGGTCAAACTGGCTGCAGCCTCTGGACACTGCATTAAACAATGAGTCATACATGCTTCAGAGTGCCTTATCTTAGAGTTGCTGTTCTTTATGGCAGCGAATTAAATATCCTGATGACATTCAATTGAAGGCTCATATCCTTCAACTCATTTAGGGGTTCTGCTTTTTATACTTGCTAAAATTAATATGTATGTTCAGCCAAGCCCATGGTTCTCTCATTCTAATGAAAAGAGCAAACATCATACAATGAAGACTTAAGCTAGCTCAGGATTTTTGCTGACTGCAGAAAAATTAGTGGTGAAGTTGAGCTGCAAGTATAAAAAAAACTCCCCGGGTTGGTGAGAAGCTGAAGTGATCATGCATGACTTCCAGAAAAAAACAATCTTACAGAGTGATTTAAAATTGGAACAGCAGACCCATCCTACCCTCTTGACTGTCACTTACGGCAGGATCTTTAGTGCAGCAAGAAAACGGTACACCACAGCGCTCTCTACTTGCGTTGGAATCTGTGCAATTGAAGTAAATATTAAGGTTCCAGTCATCAGCTCCAAAAGCCCCACAGCACTGCCACTATAACAAAGAAAAGAGAGCTTCTTGACTTTCAGAACAAACGCATCTCAGCATTAGTAACATGCATCATCACTGCCAGTTTCCATCTAGCTTTTAAAAGAAAATCCAAGATTCCCTCTGGTTTCATTGAAGTTCGCCTGGTTTCATATTGGTTTGGGGTTTTTTTGCTTGTTTTGTTTGGGGGGGTAGTTGGTTGGGTTTTGGGGAGTTTTTGTTTATTTGTTGGGGTGGTTGTGGCTTTTTTTGTTTTGTTGGGTGTTTTTTGTGTGGGTTTTTTTTGTTTTTTAAAGACCATTCCAACCTGTAAGTTGTTCCAAAATTATCATGTGATTGAAGTTACATTTACACTGCAACACTCCTGTCCAGAGAGGAATCCGTAGAGTGAGCTGATAAGCCTGTACACCACCACAGAGTTGCACAGGCCTACAAGCTCAAGCCCCAGGGACAGTAGAGCCAAGAGTATGATACTTTGTCCAGTCTAATGTGCCCTGGGTTCTTAACAAAGCTACCCAGCTCTGAGGGCTATGCTGGTAGAGCTACTCTTGTTGCCAGTTTGGGGAAATCTTTGCCTGGCTGCACATCATACGTATCAACACGCTGTTTCCTGAACATCACGCATTGCACAAATAACACCTTGACTGAAGGCAGGCAGAATCCTTCAAGAAGTAAATATGCCAATGGCAGGTTTAGTCTCTGGCAAAACATGCTGAACACGCAGAATTGGTAAAACTGGCTGAACGTACAAAGAGTGGACTGAAGATCAGTGGAACACTGAGGGTTTACAGCACTTAAGGACCTAGTCCAATGAATGTATCTGTATTAACTGAAAAAATTAAAAAAAAAATTAAGTGTTGGATTGGCAATGCTTTCTTTCTAGATGTAGCACAGTTCCCTCTGCAATATCTGAACATGCTGCCTTCCAGCATTATCTCTACTAGCTGAAAAAGTAGCTTGCTCCAGACTCGTGCTGTCCCTGATTTATCTGCTGAGATCGCTAATCCAGTTAGGAGAGCAAGTTTTTATGTAGTGCCTGCAAAACTGGATTGTAGCCTTTTAGTTGCACACAAGTGGATCACTGCTTTCAGACTGTGCTGACCTCTGACCTTCTCCCAACCAGACAAGATGCAAACCAGTGCAAAGGATTCACATCCTGTTACTTACTCACCTGTCATTTCCCGCCCCCAGCCCAGGCACACAGAAGCAAATCAAAGACCAAATGAAATTATTTTAATTGCAGAATGGACAAAAATAGTAAACATGATTTCAACCAACATTAACATACACAGGGCCAAATTCCAAGAGGAGTTCCTCAACACAGGCAGGAATTGTGTACTGGAGCAAAAAGGTACCGGCAAAATAACTTGTGTGCAGAAGTGTGCAAAATACTTCTTTACATATGGTGATAAATTACAGAGCTTAACCCCCACAGACATGTGCATCTCTGGCTTCATCCTCTCCTCCAAACTGCAGAGGTAGCATCATTTAAAGATTTCCTATGAGAACTTTATGAGTTCCCCACTTTGTTAGACTAATTGCATTAAGTCTACTTAAAAAGAAATCACATTGTAGTTTCACTCAGACCAGCTAAACATCTCGGCCACTCTGCAATGTGGTGTGGCACAATGTTGCTAAATACACCAACATTAATCTTGGAACTAAATTAAGCTTAGAAAAGCTTATTGTTTGTGTTTTTTTCTTAAAGCAGATGTGATGGCTCCTACAATAAAATATTTTGAAAACACTCTCCCTCGAGAACCCTAAAATATGTTCAGCCGCATGTGGAATACGTTCCAAAAACCTGAACACAAGACAGGAATGGTCACCTTGTAGATCTGACACATGATCTCTTAAGTCGTCAAGAATAAGTCACCCCAACCTTCCACTTTGTTTTGCTCAGTCATACATCAAAAAACTATGCCACTTTCATAAGTTCTGTGTGTTTGCATAAGTTCTGTAAAAAGAAATATACATGTGTATATTCAAAACTATATGCTAGAATATTTCTCTTGTTCCTTGAAGAAACCAAACAGATGGGAAGTGAAAAATAGAGTAGGTATTTCTTTAAAGTAAGCTTGACAAAAAAAAAAAAAACACACAAAAAAAACCTACCCACAAAAAACCAACCATATTCAACTTACATATTCCTGTGTGAAGTCTATGAGGTTTTGCAAATCAATGTCATCTCGGTATGCTCTGATGTTGTTGTTTATAAAGAAATACAGCTGGTCCTTTATCCAGTCTTTGAAAACAAATGCTAGGACACCAGCGGTGAGCTCCAAGAAGAAAATAATCCCAAGAAACACAGAAAACTATCAAGAAAAAGAAAAAAGGTTAAAATTATTTTGCTGCATGACCCAAAACTTACTTTTCAAGGCTTGCGATTGTGTCCAGTGTTAGGGGGCTTTATCTGTTTCAGTGCAAGTTCAAGCTATTCCAGCACACAGGAAATTTTAGGTTTAAAACACATCATTTTTAGTTAGGGCTGCAGTAGAGGAATCTTAATTCTGTTCTGACAAACAATAAAAATGCCAATGAATTCAAGCTTTGGACATTTTACTGGTATTTTCAAAGAGGTCCAAGAGAATTCACTGTAAATTTCAGACATAGCTACTCACCACCTCTAGGGCCCTCTGAAAACTCATCTTAAATTCCTATGTAGGCACTTATATTTTGAAAGGCATAAACAACCAATAGTGCCAGTGAAATGTTTTATTAGTGACTTTTTCTTTAGACACTCTCATTGGTAAAGCATTGCCTAAGTGGACAAAGCAAAAATTGGTAACAGCAGAAATTAATTAATAAGTCAGAGCAGAATGTCTATGGAATGACTCACATCCACATTAAAACCAAATGAGGCTGCTATGATTAATGCAAATGCAATGGATGCCAAAGGCATTACTAATGAACTGCCACTTTCTCTAAGCATCTCCACTGAGTCTACACTGTTTTAAAACACACAGAGGTCCTCGTATACTGGAAGTCCAATCCTTTTGCAACTGCGCCTTTGAGTTTCATTTTAATATGCTCTATGTTTGTTCAGATGCATTTTTAATTTCTCCTGCAGCTGCTGTATAGGAAGCTATTTCTGGTACAGCGATGGGCTCATTTTAGGCAAGCTAAGAGAAGCAAGAAGGAAGAGGAGAAAAAAAAAGTGTTACAATAGCCTCCCCCCCTCCTCCCTTTTTTAAGCAAGATAAGAGCAAGCTAGAAGTATCCAAAGGTGCTTTATAAATGCCTCAAGAATTGTAACTCTCAACTGTCTCCTCCTCTTATACAACACGTCTGTGGGAGCCGAGTATGTCACCTGAAGGCAGCTGTTCCACTGGAAGCCTTTTCATGTATGTATTAACAGTTAATGATTGTGAAGACACAACTACTATCCAGGTTGTGCCCACCTCTGAAATTCAGGGTGGTGGAGGAAATAATCTTTATTTTTGTTATACATCCTAACTTTATCTAAAATGGGACATGACACTGTTATCCTCATCTTCAAATCTCACAAGGAAGAAGGCTTACAAAAAGCAGAACCAGGCTGCTTAGCTAAAGGAGTTTTGAATACTGAGGTGTGTTTGTATATCAGCAGCTCCTTCCGCAACTGAGAGTCCAGACCAGAGTTCAAGGCAGCAACTTCTATATTCTTTATCTATCCTGGGCACATTCTCCTCCCTTTCTCCCTCTCACGCCCCAGCGCTGACAGTAAGCAGTAACGCCTTTTCAAATTAGCTAAATGGTACAGAACTGAGCATATCAGCAAGCAGCCCCTCGTAAGAGGTCTATCTCCTCCGGACCAGAGGAGCACCTGCACAGCAGAAGTCACACCGGTCACATTCAGTGGTGCATCTACATTCCTCGTATTTCACAGGCAGCTTGTTATGGACGCAAAGTTCAACACACAGATCTTTTGCAGAAATTTCTTTCTTTTCATGACAGAAAGCAAAATGTTAGGCTGCATCCATATGAAAAGCAATAGTTCCATGTTATTATTCTTACCATCAACAGTTTTGAACCTTAAAACTCCCAAACAGTAAGCACCAGAGAATGAAGAGCTATAAAGCGTTAACAGTTAAGCAAAAGGGATGCACAGAACAGCACTCTCACATCAGATAACACCTTCAACTCCCCAAAAGACATTTTAAAATCTTTACACAGTTAAACACAAACAGACAACATGATTTATGCTACATAACTGATGAATACCACAGCTGCAAAGGCTACTTACAAATTTGAGAAGAAAGGTATTTTCTCGCAAAGCTCCAATACATCCTGCAAATCCCAAAATGAACATAACTCCTCCTACCACTAGGAAGAGCCAAACTGGATCAAAGCCTCCCAGGTCAGTGATGGAGGAGATATTGGACAGCACTCCCTGGGGAAAAAACAATGCCAAGGGATAACAAGCATATTCAGCATTCAGTTGTAAAAATTCTGCTTGCATTTTTCTTTTTAGAAAGGTAGAAGACTACAGAAAATATATGTTCTGCAGTACAGTAACACAATTAAGAAAAATCTTTGCTTTCAAAAAGAGATAAAAAGGGCAATTATGTGCAATATTTCCAAATCAACATGTGGAATGAACAACGAAATGTGCTTCTAGAGTTCTCTGCAAGAAACCCACAGGGCATTTCGGTGCTTCTGTAGCTATAAGTCTGCCAGAAAGCCAAAATAGATATTTGAACAAAACTTAATCCAATATTACTTTAAGTATCATATACATTGTTTATGTAAGCACAGTTACACATTATGATAGAAAAAGCAGTCAATACCAAGAACACCACCTTGAATTTAGCATTTATGCTCAGTATTTACAACAATGGACAGAAATTAGAAGTGAGCTCCTACATTGCAACCTCTTGCAACAACAAATTTTACAACAAAAGTTGACAAACTAAATAACTGGCCAATTCAGCTTCAGGCATCCAGAGTGCCAAAGCCTCATTATATGAATAAAGTATGGCTGCTGACTAGTCAGCAGGAAAAATCTGAAAACAAGGTTAACTCTCTTAGTAGGACATAAGGCTTGACATTTAAGGACTTGTCTCGGTAGATGCTTCGCACTACCCTTAGGCTGGATCTATCATATGGTAAACCACATATGCTGTGTTTTAGATATGACAGTCAGCACAGTCTGCTTGTAATACCACTGCCCTCCTAGAAGCAGACTTGGATTGTAGCACCAGTAATCCTGAGGAACTATTTTATTTTTTTGAACACATTTTAACCAGACTTTGGCTGATGTTGAACAGATGGGTTGTATCAAGAAGCAAGTACAAAGTCTCCCTTATTCCAGTAAATTTGCACAGAAACAGTTACAGTTTCCTAAACCCTTCTGGCAGCAGAAAAGCTGAAGTATCGCTATTTCATCGTTCACCTCCCCAATGCTGTAGGTCAATGCAAAGCACACTGCTGCAGAAGACATTTCTCGATGTCTTTCCTCAAAGAAGCCTGAACCCAGGCTGAGCGCTTTGGACTACTGCTTTCCCTAGCAACTCCCGAATGGAGCTGTGGCTTGAAAAGAAACAATATAGACTTTTACCTCTACAGCTCCTTAGCTGCAGAATTATTAAGGTCTTCATACTTTTCCTTTTCTTTGTTTTTATCCTCTTTGCTTCTTTTAAGTAGTCCCAAATCAACAATAATTTTGAAGGAAGTTATCATAATCTCATTTCCAAAAGTTATTAATAACATTGTTAACAGATGACTGTTCACAACTGTGGCTTTAGACCTGTGATTTTGGTTTGTTTGTTTTCCACATCCTCAGTTTGGACCACGCAGAACATGTAAGTACTCATGTAACCAGTATCTCTAATACAGTACTCCACATAGTTTGCAACCACATAGTTTCCCAAGCAAAATTGACATTGAATGCTCAGTAAATGAAGACAGTACCTAATGCTTTTTAGTTCTGCACACAACCGTGGAGTGATAAAATATACACGCAAATTTCTCCAGTGCAGGCAAGGAGCCTCAGAAAAGACCGGCATGCTAAAAGCAAAAGAAAACCTGACTACAACCCAATCCTAAAGTATGACGGGTAAACCAACAGCATGAATGACTTTCCCAAACCAGATTCTTCTCCCTCCTACTACAGAAGGCTATTGCCTGACAGAGAAGGATTTTAAAAAGTCACATTCATCACTTTCCTCCTACATTATATATAGTGCTAGTTTCATTCTCATTCATTAAAAAGACAAAAATAAATGTAAGACAACATACAACACAATGCTGCCCAGCACCAGTATTGCTATCAAAGCAGGCCAGTTGGCACGCCCCATTTTCTAACTAACTAGGGCTGAGATAGAATAGAATAGAATCATTAAGGTTGGAAGTGACCTCAAGGATCATCCAGTCCAACTGTCCCCCCACCACCTATTAACCACTTAAACCATGTCCTTCAGTACCACATCTAACCTTTCCTTAAATACCCGCAGGGACGGTGACTCCACCACCTCCCTGGGCAACCCNCAGTTCCTTCAGCCGCTCCTCATAAGACCTGTGCTCCAGACCCTTCACCAGTTTCGTTGCCCTTCTCTGGACACGCTCCAGGGCCTCGATGTCTTTCTTGTGGTGAGGGGCCCAAAACTGGACACAGTACTCGAGGTGCAGCCTCACCAGGGCTGAGTACAGGGGGACGATCACCTCCCTGCTCCTGCTGGCTACGCTATTCCTGATACAGGCCAGGATGCCGTTGGCCTTCTTGGCCACCTGGGCACACTGCTGGCTCATGTCCAGCAAGCATCAATCAACACCCCCAGGTCCTTTTCCTCCGCACAGCTTACCAGCCACCCCACCCCAAGCCTGTAGCGCTGCCTGGGGTGGTTGTGGCCAAAGTGCAGGACCCGGCACTTTGCCACATTAAACTTCATCCCATTGGCCTCTGCTCAGCGATCTAACCTGTCCAGGTCCCTCTGCAGAGCCATCCTACCCTCCGGCAGATCCACACTTCCCCCCAGCTTGGTGTCATCTGCAAACTAGGCTGGTACAAACTAGGCTGAAACAAACACTTATCTGTTAGTAACTCTTAAATCCAGTTTTCCACTACTTTTGCTTCATTACACATGTCACAGAAAAGAAATCAAAGACAATGTTCTGGCTAAGATGACAAGCAAAATAAACAGGATAACCCAGCAACACACAAACTTTAAAAAAAGTCATAGCCCTGGCCATACACAGGTGAGAAAACATGAGCTCTACCCCAAGGGAAAAAGACTGCTACAATTACTACTTCACGAAGTTTTTAAGTCCTTTCTACGTTTTCTCCTCTGTGCCTATATAGTTACCATATGATGAGAAGAAATTCTACCTTAACGCAAACACTACTACTCATTTCTTTTAACATTAGCTGATTTTTGAATTAATGGACTATAGTGTAGTAGAATGAGAAAACAGCCACTGGAGAAAGGATGTTTCCTTTGTATTAGAATTATTTTACTAAAAAACTAAATCCAAGTAGGATGAACAGTCATTTAAGTCTCTTCATAAAACACTCTTTGTTAAAAAGAGCACAAACAAAAAAACCAAAACAAAACAAAAACCCACAACAAATTACTATGTTTAATCAAGTCCTTTCCATATGAAAGTAGTAAAATTCAAATGAAAGAAGAAATTCAATTAAAATTCAGCTCACATTTGTGGACAGTGCTCTTAGAGAAGCTAGTCATAAGATAAAGAACTGTTAGCAAGACGAAATACACCACTTTGCATTTTGTCACATGCTGATTAAAGTAAGTGACTGTCATGGTTTTACTCCAGCCATTGGCTGAGCACCATGCAGACGCTCACTCAGACCCCCTCATCAGAAAAAGGGGGAGAGAATCAGAAGAGTGAAAGTAAAAAAACTCGTGGGTTCAGATACAATAATAAGTGAAGCAAAAGCCACGTGCACAAGCAAAGCAAAACAAGGAATTCATTCCCCACTCCCCACGGCAGGCAGGGGTTCAGCCATCCCCAGGACAGCAGGGCTCCGTCACGCGTAATGGTTACTTGGGAAGACAAACGCCATCACTCCGAACGCCGCTGCTCCCCCCTTCTTCTTCTTCCCCCAAGCCCCTTATAAACCGAGCATGACGCCATATGGTATGGAATATCCCTTTGGTCAGTTGGGGTCAGCTGCCCTGTCTGTCCCCTCCCAACTCCCTGCACACCCCCAGCCATCCCGCCGGCGGGGCGGTGCGAGAAGCAGCAAAGGCCTTGGCTCTGTGTGAGCATCGCTCAGCAACAGCAAAAACATCTCTGCACTATCAGCGCTGCTTCCAGCACAAACCCAAACACAGCCTCGTACTGGCTTTCTTGAAGAAAATTAACTCTCTCTCAGCTGAAACCAGGACAATGACAATAAAATTCAGTGACTCAGTTGTATATTGCCTTTCTGACTGTGACCTTTCCCACCTTACTTGATATTCTAGCACTACCCTGGCATGTCACATGTTGGCTGGTCACGCAACAAAAGTCACTCATGTAATTTCCAGTCTCCCCCAGGCTCCAAATCCTCAGGGAATAGCTACAACCTGACATGTACTGAAATAGAACAACACTAGCTTTATCTGCCATTGTTTGCTTGGCCTGGAAAGCACCTTTATGTGTACCTTTTGCTAGTCCACATATGGTAATCATAAGCCTAGTTTGGATAAACCCCAAATAATACATCCTGACAGCGCAACACACATACTGCATAATTCTCATTTGTACTCTGTGTGCTCCCTGCATGTGAATCCCAAGTTATCAGTATTCTGGAGAGAAATCTCAGGATATACAGTTTTCAGAGAGGCTATGGCAATAAAACAATAGCTAGCAGCAGTAATGACAAATACAGACAATGCTCTGTGGTTACAGCTAGAGATGCACAGAGGTAGTCTGATAGAAGATTGCTGCTTACTGCTGAAATACTGTTTTCCAGTCTTGTTTTTTCTTCCGGACACTTATAAATAAGCTCTCTGAAGACACAGCAGCGCAACACTTTCAAGAAAAGCATACTTTGCTTCAAGCAGCAGGGCAATGACTGTGGAATATTATCTCACTTTATACTGTTAAGAACAATAAGATGTACAGTCCCATAGGCACAGACTTTTCCTATCCTCTGCAAGTTTCTGCTGCCACAGTGTTCAGTATTTTTTGGCTGTAATGGCTACTTCTAGAGAAAGTTTGGCAGAGATGTACAAAGGTCTGGTAGTGACAGATTCTGTCTTCATGCTATCTTTAGCCAAAAGCAGAAGGGAATGTTGCCAGAGGTGCTTGAGCAGAGGATGAGGAATCTCATATTCTAACACTGCATCCTCCAGGGTCACACTCTGAATCCGCAGGCTGATCAGACCAGTCACAGAATATAGTGAGTGTTTGTAAATTGATAGAATCATATAATGGTTTGTGTTGGAAGGGACCACAAGGATCATCTAGTTCCAACCCCCTGCCATGGGCAGGGACACCCTACACTAGACCAGGTTGCCCAAAGCCCCATCCAACCTGGCCTTGAACACTGCCAGGGATGGAAGTGCATCAATGCAAGACCTAAACAAACCACCTGTAAATGCTTTAAAGTTGGGCTTTCTACAAATGCAAAGTATTTTTCTCAGCAACACTATGCAGTAGCCCACTCCAAACTTGACTGTTAAATAGTTTCAAGTACTACTGATGCTTCTGAATCTGAAAAAAGGAAATATTGATTCTTCTTCCTAAACCCATATTCTCATTTTAGAAGTACATTTATTCTTCTGGGGTACACTCATATCACTTTTCTTGGTAGTTTAGGCAAGTGCATATTCTTTATTTGGCAGTAAACACTTTGTTTGTACAATGTACATACTCTAATACTTTTTTTCTCAAAATGGCATCAGTCCAGGGCTCTGCTGTATCCCACAAGGAGAGCCAGCAGGACATATTCCCTGGCTGGTCTCCAGCTCATCTGTTCGCTCTGTTCCCCCACCCTCAACTGCCTGTCCTACATTACAGTGCCTCGGTTATTATTTAACTTTTTCATACGGCACAAGTCAAAAGTTGTTTGGGGTAGTGAAGAAACAAAAGCATCATCCATAATTGAACTAAAATAAAAATTGGGGAAGTTATGATAAACATTCCTTTATTTGTGAAATGTACTTCACTTCAATCACTAGGATACACTGATGTAAGCAATGGAACAGGAAAGACTGACCTCCTATTCCTACTCCACCCCAAATTCAGGGCAGGAGCTCAGGTGAAACAGTAGGACCTGCTCTTTTCTCCAACAAAATGGTGGGAAGAAGAAGTGGTGGTGGTGCCTTCCACCACACTAACAAACACGAGATGCCAAGCCAGGTCCACCAGAAGCTCCTGCAGAACAGGCATCTTCTCCTCATGGTTATGTGAGCACAGGCAGAAAAAACAGTCTATGATAAATACCCGAACCCCGTGACAGATTCTCTGTTGCCATGCCATTTTTCAGCATGGCCAGAGCCCTCCACCCTATAACCTGGATCTCGCATATAGTTCAAGGGAGAATAAGGCAAAGGAAAAATGCTGCTTTTGAAGACACTAACTCATGAATGCCCCTCCTGGTATTAGAGCTGCACAATTGTTTGCCTTTAACCCGTCAGTAAAGAATAAGAAAGCAACAGTCACTTAAAAAAGCAATAAGGGTGCACCCCTTACGCCTTCTCCATCTTGTACTCTCTAAGATCATGAGGACAATTCGTACCACTTTCCGGAAACAGATCTCTGACTCCAGCTCCCACCTTTGGTGCACATCTAGATTAGCATATCAGGTCAGATCCAGGAGTCCATTTAAAGGGACTACACACAACCTGTGTTGTAGTTCACACCAGGAAACAGTCTCAGAGCACGCAGATTAGATTACTTACAAATTAAGATGGGCCTCCAGAGCATAACTGATGCTCCAACCACTAGCAGGCATTCAGTCCGTGAAAGCACAGTAGAACCAGGCTGAAGAAAACTCAAAACCTTTCAAAACCTGTAGAGCATGCAAGTTGAGGCTTGAATAGCATTTTCTCTCCTACTGGTAGAATCAGAATTATAGAATCATAGAATGGTTTGGGTTGCAAGGGACCACATGGACCATCTAGTTCCAATCCACCCCCCCGCAATGGGCAGGGAGACCCTACACTAGACCAGGTTGCCCAAAGCCCCATCCAACCTGGCCTTGAACACTGTCAGGGATGTGGCCTCCACGCTACCCACATGTAGCAGACACTGTTCAATGCTGAACTCAAAGTTACTTTAATTTCCTCCAAATGTATGGATGCCAACACAGACATCTTGGAGCAGTGCCCCAGTGTTGGCACATCTATACGATCTGATTGTGTTCCTGGTTCCTAATGAGGCCACATAGTAAGGAGTCACAAGTGCATTAACAAACTAGTGACGTTTCTAGACCGTCTGTGTACGTGGTTAGTGTAGACGATCCACTGCCACATTCAGGTCTCAAATGTTCCCAGAAGTTTTACTACACCATTGCTTCTCTCTGGAACTGCAGGGCAAGAAAGAACAGCTCCAAGTGAAAACACTCTAGGCAGCAGCAACTTTGAAAAGCTGACCTAGTAGTGAAAATTTCAGGCATCCTGAGTCAGCAACAATTTAGGACAATCATCATCCTAGCGAACAAAAAGGTGATACACTGTGACAGTATATGGAATTTGGCCCAAGGGAGTGCATGTAAAAGAACAGGACTCAACACAATAGTCCCCACGACAACATCCCAGAAGGCCATTAAAAAGAAGAAACCAACACCTGTAGAACGGGAGAAATCAGCTAACTTTTTTCCATTTCCTTCAAAATGAGGAAAAAACCTCCTCTGCTGCAGAATCCCATTACTGGAGGGACAAAGAAAACAGATGGTCAGAAAAAGATTCAGCAATACAATATCTTCTGAAACATTTCTTCTTTGCAAACAGAAGATTAGCCTTTCCACAAGCTCGTCTGCAGGATTTAGAATCACTGGCAAACAGAACACGTGGGGGTGATGGGAAATAAAAGTACTTCCAAATGCATGATTTTCAAATGGAAAAATGTCTCTACTTTGTTAGTCATAAAATCCATGCAGTTTCTCCATGCTGTGCATCTGAATGAGCATAGGGAACAGAACAATAGTCATTGAAACATGCCAAATTAATTCCACTCCAGAATTTTGTTCCTGCAAGCAAGAAACTAGGTAGGGGATGTTTACAGATCATACTTCCTTGATTTTTGTTGGTTTTGCATTGCCCACAGCAAACAGCAATAGCAGCAGAACTTTATTTTTCAAGTGTCTAATGAAGGAGAACTAGCCTAGCTTTCTTGTCATAAAAAAAAGCAGAGTTCAGCAGGTAAATAACTGGCATGAATATATGTACAATAGAGATTTTTACATTTTTCAGGATTAATGGTTACAAGGTTTTGGAACCCTTGTGAAATTTAAAAGCCTGTTTAGATAACGAATCTTTCCGTACTAAAATTTAAATTACAAGTAATAGCAAATATTAGTATCCATCCCTCTCCTCTCCAGTCCTGTAAAATCCACACACACATCTTGGCCTGGAAGCAAGACATATGCTTTGGGTGTAAGGATCCACAGGATACATGCACAGTTTCCTTGTTGGCAGTTGTTTATAAAAGAACTACATGATAGGCATGTATGCACAACAATTATGGAGTGACTTGTGTATCACTCCCTCTTGGCATCTGCCACTCACTGGGACAGTAAAACAAATGAGTTTGGTTTTTTTTCCTGAAAACAACAGTTTGTTCCAGGGCAAGGAGAGAAAAACTTGGTCTGACAAATTGTGACTGTTTCTATGTAGGGAGTATAGCCTGTCCCAGAACACTAGAGCAGGCCTAAATCACCATGTAAAATTCCAGCATAAAACTTGAGATAGGTATTTAAAGCTCCTGCTCGCTAAGAATACTACACAGGCACACAGAAGTACCATACTGGCACTCCAAACTGTGCAGAACTTAACTTCTGAGCTGGAATGTCTTCCAGTTACACTGATTTAACAGAAAAAGCCTAGAAATCAAACTTAAGCATATACTCAACCTCTTCCACTTCTCCCTCTTCATTTCAGTCAACCTTTTACATGAATTAAGTCTGACTGACAAATTTTGCAAGGATCTGCAGATTTTTTCCCCACTTTAAGTAGGAGGTAGCAAAGGCAGAAATACTAAAATGCACTCCAAAACCACAGTGCTTTGCTTCTAAAAACTCTCCTTCCGTGGACAATCTTATAAGGTCTCAGAAGATGTAACAGCAATTCATCACTTAGTCTCACTACTCTTGCATATAAACCTCCTGCAGGCAGTGAGAGAACTAGGAGGCTTATTTTCCCTAAGTACCTACTGGCATCATACCGTGAATGAGCCTTAAGACCACCTTATCTAATACATACAACCAAGGAGGGAAGTAGGCATTTTGTACAAGTCTAGTTTATTTTTTAAAAGCCAACAGAAGAAATGACTTGAAGTACTTAAAAGAGCCAGTGAAACAAACATTTTTTCCCCTGCTGCTGAGTAAAGATAGTGTAAGTTGCTTGGGCTTAGTACAGACTATTGAGTAGTAACTCTTTATATGTTAACAACATTCGCATCACTGGGGGGGTGGATGGAAATCAGATGCCATGGATGAACTTTTAAATGGTACAAGCCCAAGTCTGGCATGCCTGAAAACACTGCGAGATTGTGAGCTGTATAGTGCATCCATGTATAGACAGCTTTATTCGTCTCAAGTTTATTACCCCCACCCCCAGCTCTCTCTCAGGTTCATGACTCAGAATGCTAATTGCCCAGTTTTTGTTTAGGGCTGGCTGACTGGCTGTCAAGCCAATTCTATTGCCTAGTTGACAAATGAGCTCTTTCGCCTCCCTTCGAAGACTGTAAGGAAGGTCACAAGACTGTATAGTGTGCTTTTTTCCAACTAAGTTTAAAGGGGAGAATTCAAGCCAACTTAGCCAAAGAGAGTAACTAGCCACCAAACTCAAATCTACCTCAAACTGGTTTTAGCCAGCAGCACATGGGATTCCTGTAAAACATGGGCTGTTTCTTTACATCCTGCATTTTTTATGTGGCCCAGTACACTATCTTTTTATCTTAAAAAGGTTCTGTGAAGCAGCAAAAGCATATACAAGTTGATGGATGGGTTACAAAACAACACAGCTAGATATAAAGCCACACAGTTCAATACAGAAGTACATCAAAATCCTCCCCACCACCAAATCAGTTTACAATAAAGGAGTCCTTCTGCAGACCCAATCCTGAACAAGTTCCAAATTTATGTTTACCCATTATACAACAGCAGCACCAAGTTCAACTTGGATAAACACTTATTTCAATGTCACAGCAGCAGTCTTCACGGAATGACTGAGATTGGAAGAGACCTCTGGAGATCACCCGGTCACCTAGACCTGGCTGCCTAGGACCATGTCCAAACTGTTTCTGAATGTCTCTAAAAAGGAAGATTCCACATCATCTCTGGTTAACCCATGACAGTGCTCAGTCACCCTCACAGGAACAAAAAGTGATTCCTGATGTTCAGAGGGAACTTCATATGTTTCAGTTCATGCCCATTGCCTCTTGTCACTAGGCACCACCGAAAACAGTCTGGCTTCATCCTCTTTGCACTCTCCCTTCAGGTATTTATATACACTAAGATTCCCCCGAGCCTGCTCTTCTCCAGGGTGAACAGTCCTAGCTCTCTCAGCCCTTCCTTGAAGGAGAGATGTTCCAGTCCCTTAATCATCTTAGCAGCCCTTTGCTGGACTCTCCAGTATGTCAGTGTCTCTCTTGCACTGGGGAGCCCCAAACTGGCCCAGGCATTGCCTCAGCAGTACTGAGTAGAAGGAACGAATCCCTTCCCTCAACCTGCTGGCAACAGCCCTAATACAGCCCAGGACACTGTAGCCTTCTTGGTTGCAAGGGCACAGTGCAGGCTCATGTTTGACTTGGTGTACCTAGTATTTTATTAATTTCTATAGAAAAAAACTACTACATATGGAGCCTGAGATAATGCATATTAAACTGCTCTAGGTGGTTTTATTTGCTTGTCTTAAACAGTGTGACATTTTCTCCCACTTTAAGGATCTGATTTGTTTAAGATAACTTGGTAACAGATGTCCAAATCTCAAGTAAAAACATGAGCTTTGGCTTCTGGCTATTAGCAATTATGAATTGAATGAATTTTTCCTAGGAAGGAGGGGTGGGGTGCTTTCCCATATAGACAGTATGTAAAACCTAACAAACTATTATTCTGCCAGAACACCCTCTAGCTGTAGGACTAGCTGAATATTTTAGACTTCATACACTAGACAATAGCTGTTTTTTCCTTTACCTGTTCTTTCATTCTAAAGAGGAATCATTTGTGTTACATACTGAAATGACACCAAAATGTTAAAATCTCTTTTAGAAAGCCTCTCCAAAGTAAAGTTCTTCTCTGGCGCTTAGACATAGGTATAAAGCTCTGTGAGCGTGCCTACAGTATTAAATAAAACATGTTTTTACATCTTTGCTGAATGAAAGAATAAATAAATAAATCACAGCATCTCTTTCCAAGCCTATTCAAGTCAGGCCAACCAACATGAGTATCATATGGTATGTAAACATACATATATATGGGTGCATACAGTATGAGTTAATTAATATCCCATTAATATTTGTAATTATCTACATCCAAGGCACACACACAGAGAAATTAGAATCTAACTTAACAACTCACTCATGAACCAGCAAAATTTGTCATGAATTTAAGTGGCAAAAATCCAGTGCTTCCAATGCGTTATTTGCTCTGCTGCAAGTGCCAGTTATTATGCCTTAAGTGCACATCAGTTTGTAATTTACTCAGTGTTTTCCATGAAAAGAAAAAAAAAAACATTATGTAACTGAGTATCAAAATCACCATTGTTATCAGGCAGGTTTTATTTTTTTCAGTCTTTTAAACAAACAAGGAAAGGAATCTCTGGCTGTTCTCTTTTAGAGAGCCAAAATCTTCATCCAGTGACCCAACACATACTGCCTTGTTTTGTATATTGTATCTTGATATTTTATCTTCCTCTCAACATCTTGCAGCAAGGAAACCAAAAATTAGGCTCTGATTCACAAGTGTTTTCTCCTTCCCCACCCCCCGTTCCTTCCCATTTTCAAGTTGATTTTACAGTCTTGCAACAGAGAGCGTTCCAGTGGACAGTTTTATTTGCACAAGGAAAAACAAGTTATTCTGTCTCAGGTTTCACTTCATTTCAGCGTTCATTTTATTTTGCCTTTTGTTGTTGTTGTTCAAGAGGAGCAGCAATTCGCATGCTATGTTAAGGCAAAGCCAAAGAGGCTTATTTTCAGGAAGCTGCCCTCTGAGACATGTAGGCTCCCTCTCCATTCCCACGGACACGTGCAGTAGGGACACTGCCAGTACTGCCTTCACTGAAGTGTTCTAGCATCTGAGCTGCAGTTTGAGCGTGTATGGATTGAAATGGTTATTTTATGCACAAGTGTCAGCCATGATTTCTTGCCAAGGATCTTCCTCTAGGTGAGCCGAGCCAAGGTTTTATTTGACAGAGAAGCTTGATTTTTGTTTCAGTAGAAACTGTGTGCGGACACATAAAATGTGCAGCATATTACTATTCCAATATTTCATCAGAAAAAGAGAGGAAGAAGGAAAACATGGAGTTTGGTGCTATATTCAACTTACCTTTTCATTCCATGCCCACAGTCCAATCCCAAGAAATGCTATGCCAAGGAACTAAAGGGAAAAAAAAATATATCAGAGCAGGAACTATAAATTTATTGCGATTTTTTTTTTTTAAACACACACATTGATTCATCCACTTGTTGGATAATCAATTTTATCAGGACTGTGGGGGTTTAACAAGAGTTTTAAAATATGTATGAAGTTGTTTATTTTACAACACAACCATTGTAACTAGAAGAATTTAAAGCTTGCAGAGCTCATTCGGGGATGTTCTACATAGCAATAGAAGGTGCAAGAAATGTCACTTTCTCAGCATCAAGCAAGTAAGGTTCTTTTTTAGATTGTCAGACTCGAAGCAAACTCCACAGTCAAGCAAAAAGTTATTTGCTGTTGTATTACCACCTGCACAAAACTCAGTAAGAGAAAGTGATTAAAAAAGAAGTCCTAAATACACATGTACTATCAATTTTAGCAATGCTGTCCACACGAAGCTCTTTAAATATAATATAATCCATTATTTCGGGGGGGGGGGGGGGGGGCGGATAAAAATAATACTGGTTGTCACTGTTTAATGCCAGACAGCAACCAAGCACCATGCAGCTGCTCACTCACTCCCTGCCATGGGATGGGGAGACAATCAGAAAAGTAAAAAAGTGAGATAAAGACAGTTTAATAGGTAAAGCAAAAGATGGACACACAAGCAAAGCAAGGAATTCATTCACCACTTCCCATCGGCAGGCAGGTGTTAAGCCATCTCCAGGAAAGCTGGGCTCTGTAATGGATACTTTGGAAGACAAATGCCGTCACTCCGAACATCCCTCCCTCTTCGCCCCGCTCTACATGCTGAGCATGATGACATATGATATGGAATATTCCTTTGGTCAGTTGGGGTCAGCTGCCCCAGCTGTGTCCCATCCCAAGTTTTGTGCACTCCCAGCCTGCTTGCTGGTGGGGTGGGGTGAGGAGCAGAAAAGCCCTTGACTCTGTCTAAGCACTGCTCAGCAGTAACACACACATTCCTGTGTTATTGACGCTGTTTCCAGCACAAATCCAGAACAGCCCCATACCCACTATTTATGAAGAAAATTAACTTTATCACAGGCTAAACCAGCACACTTGTCTAAAAGACTTTTTAAAAACTCTGAAGGCAACATTTATAACCTTTCTGATACTTATTGTTTCTGTATTTTGTAAAAGAAGTTCCAGTCCCTTTCTCCTCCAAGAGGCTCAAAAGCAAACTCAAAAGACAGTGTCTTTCCCCCATTATGGAAAAGGGAACAGCACCTATGATTTGATTATATTCCCGTATTCTCCATTTCACTGAATAATTTAGAGTCCACCACTTCCCTCCAAATACTACACCATTTCCATACAAAACCCACACTAACCATCACTGAAACAAGCCAAACAGGAAGAATAAGCACTCTGACTCCCAACATCATCACTGTGTATTTGGCATGATACGGTATCAATCGTAGAATATTTAACACACATATAGTGGGTGTCCAAGCACATCTCTAAATGTCCATTTATCCAAATTTCATCTCTTGTTTTTAAAACTTAAGTGCTGGATTAGAAGAAAACTATATCCAGTCTAGTTTTGGGGAATATAATGGAATGTTGCTCAAAAATCAAACCCTGGTTTTCTTTGTGGTTTCTCCACATTCCAGTGTACAGATCTACTTTGGCACATAGTATGCTGTCTCAAGATTTGTGTAAACAATTAAGTATCCTAAAGATTTTTCTTTTGCAAAACAGGACAAAAGTAGTCTTCTGTTGAGAAGTAGAAGGAGGCAGGAATATAAACTTAAAAAGCTTTCCCAGAAGTGATTTCAACAGCTTCAAAGAAAGATTCCTTCTTCCTCATACATACTTCTTTTAAGTTGCAATTTTAGCTTTATACTACAAGAGTAACTGTAAAGCATAACTCAGTATCAAATGGAGTATGCTCACTTGCAATATCCTCAAGCTCCCTAAAACCCCCCACATCTCGGTGACTTCCTCTTCCAAGTATGCTTTGCCAGGTGACCAAAGGACCATGCTTACTACACCTGGCCAGCTCCCCCAGAAGCCCATCTATACTAACTGGGAATGAAGCTCTACTTTTTGACTTGAGTCATGACTGTAAATTTAAACAATACTACAAGCCAGTATTCTTCAAAGGGAACCATCACAGGCTTGGCTGTATTTTAATACAAGATAAATGGAAATTTTTCTTAGATAGAAAAACAGAACTGCTGGTCAAGAATGTCTGTTATTTCAGCAGCCTTAATTGTCTATAAAGTACAAGAGATGGATTTGAGAATGTCAGTACTGCCTCCTTGGCTCCTCACATGAGCCAAAAAAGGTCATCTTACCTGTATCAAGACTACTCTTTTTCTACGGTTATAAATCTTGCCAGTGTGTGTAATCCTCCTGACCGCAGCGATTATTTGAAACTTGAGATAAAGCTGCACAAGTTTCCAAATCACTTTCAGACAAATGCAGTTAAGTTCTTTTTTTGCAGTAATAGGCTCCTTTCCTTCCTTCTTACATAGTCAAAGGCACCAAGGTTGAATGAAGAGTAGTGAGGGGAAAAAAGCTATACTATTATAAAAATCCATAAGCTGCACTTCAAAGTGGCAAGTTATTTGTAGAATCATAGAGTGGTTTGAGTTGGAAGGGACCACAAGGATCCCCTAGTTCCACCCCCCTGCCATGGGCAGGGACACCCTCCACTAGACCAGGTTGCCCAAGGCCCCATCCAACCTGGCCTTAAACACTTCCAGGGAGGGGGCCTCCACAACTTCTCTGGGCAACCTGTTCCAGTGTCTCGCCACCCTCACAGTGAAGGATTTCTTCCTAATATCTAATCTAAATCTCCCCTCTTTTAGTTTAAAGCCATTACCCCTTGTCCTGTCACTACACTCCCTAAGAAAAAGCCCCTCACGAGCTTTCCTGTAGGTCCCCTTTAGGTATTGGAAGGTCGCGATTAGATCTCCCCGGAGCCTTCTCTTCTCCAGGCTGAACAAGCCCAGCTTCCTCAGCCTGTCCTTGTAGGAGAAGTGCTCCAGCCCTCTGAACAGCTTTATGGCCCTGCTCTGGACTTGCTCCAGCAGCTCTACGTCTTTCCTGTACTGAGGATTCCAGAGCTGGAATGTGGCGTCTCACAAGAGTAGAGTAGATGGGGAGAATCACACCCCTCGACCTGCTGGCCACACTACTTCTGATGCAGCCCAGGACACGGTTGGCTTTCTGGGCTGCCAGTGCACACTGCCGGCTCATGTTGAGTTTTCCATCAACCAGCACCCCCAAGTCCTTCTCCTCAGGGCTGCTGAAGAGGGGTACAAAACATTATGTTTTGCAAATAGCTTAATATGGCTTTGAACAGAGTAAGTGTGGGAACTAGAATGAAAGAATTTGATCAGTGCATATAAATGTAACTGAACAGCCATACATATCAGCTGCAAGTCTGGCTCAGATCCATGAGCTTTATTCAATTTAATGCAGTCAAGCATCTTGATCCTTCAGAGGAATCGAGATTTAAGGGTAAGATTACCTCATGGCCCAGAGTCAGGCCACTGAAGAACACCAAAACAATCAGCATGTGGACCAGACTGCTAAGATCGAAGTGGCACAAATTGATCTGGACTGGCAACGTAAGGGTGAACTATTCATAGCTCGTTGGGCCCATGATACCTCAGGCCATCAAGGGAGGGATGCCACTTATAGATGGGCTCATGATCGAGGGGTGGACTTAACCATGGATGCGATCTCCCAGGTCATCCACGAATGTGAAACCTGCGCAGCAATCAAGCAAGCCAAGCGGGTAAAGCCTCTCTGGTATGGGGGACGATGGCTAAAATACAAATATGGGGAGGCCTGGCAGATAGACTATATTACACTCCCACAAACACGCCAGGCCAAGCACTATGTGCTAACAATGGTGGAGGCCACCACTGGATGGCTGGAGACATACCCTGTGTCCCATGCCACTGCCCGAAACACTATCCTGGGCCTTGAAAAGC
>VWZZ01000008.1:262954-289836 GCA_013399095.1 Psophia crepitans
GGGGTTAATGCTCAGGCCCGGGCCAGGTGAGCCGGGCCGGGCCGGCCGCTATTCCACACCACGTGACGTCACGCCCCTATAAAGGGACTGGCCCGGGGCTGCTCCGGGACGGTCTCGCTGCGGGCTGCGCGTCTGGTCCATCAGGTCGTCGGTCGGTAAAGTACTGCGTTTGTTATCGCGGTTGTTTACATCCCGGGATAATTATTGCAGCCCTATTGTCATTTCCCCTCTCCCTTTGTCGGCCCATTAAACGGCCGTTATCTCAACTCGAAGCCATTTGCCCTTTTGTTGCCTCACTCTGCCCCTTGTTTTGCTGCCGGGGCGGTGAGCGAGCGGCTGCGTGGGGCTCGGCTGCCGGCTGGGGCCGAACCACGACAGTAACTTACAGTAGACTATGCGGGTCTCAAGCCAGGCCAAGCTCATCTCATTTTATGGACTGGGTAATGAGACTGTACTATATGAAGCTCAAGCACCTAAAAAACCTGAGATTGTTGAGCTTCTGGCAGGCCTGTCAAGAAATAAAACAGGAAACTGAGGTCTCAGTTTTCAAGATAAACAAATAATTAGATGCTGCTCAGTCTTCTCCATATACCAAACCAGAAACTTCTGTACCGTTGTCTTTTGAGCAGCTGAAGAAACAGGAATAATGGACAATATCCATTAGGAGAAAAAGGTACAGGATGGAATCATGAATTATCACAGGAGGCTATGAAAATCAAAAAGTTAATGGCATTGAGAAAAAAAAGGTTAAATAAATTAATGGAGCGATTTTGATACATCTCCTAGGTCAGGAAGTTTTTACACTGTTGCCCATTGGGAGATTATAATAGGGAAGACATCACTGTATGCATGCTTTCTTGTTTCAATGTCTCTTTCCTTGGACAAACTTGCATTACTTGACACAAAATCTGAGCTAGGCAGACCACCAACCTAATCCCTTACAATCATGCCCTAGGAAAGGCCCACCCTTGCAGAAATCCAGCCTCCTATGGGGATGAAGCACACAGGAATGCTCTCAGTAATCCCCACTGGCAGAAGACAGATGTTCATGAAGAGACTTACACCTCTCACCAGGATTAACTTTGGATTTTCTTGACAATTATGAAAAATTCCTGCATAGCCTAAAAAAAGTTGAAAGTGCTTAGCAAAAATCCCTCTGTATTTTTGCTGTTAGAACCAGAAGTAAAACAGGACGCATATCCTGCTTATCTTGCAGCCCTTCTGCAGATGTCTCCAAGACAGTCTCATACTGCTTGCTCATAACATGAAAGAAAATCTCTTCACATCTGAAGCACGTGGGGAGAGGGTGAGATGGCATACACATCCCAGTTAACTCTGGAAAATTTAATTTACATCCATTAAATTATTCCTATGAGCAATAAAAAGGTGGAAGTTTGCCTCATTATCTACAAAACACTCAAAAACATAGTCTCAATTCTCCACAGACATCTAGTACGATCATTTAGCTTGACTATAAATGGTCACTGAATCTGGGGCAGAGCTTGTAAAATCTTGATACTTTTTTTAAAACAATAATTTGCAGGAGACTATTAAAACATTTCTCCGGAGTATTACAGCTTTACAAAAATTGCATAGGAGTACTTTGCCAGCCATAGGTTTTCTATTCACAAACATCAAACAAGTGTGTTCAAATGACTCTCCTATAAAGATTGTATGTATTTAAGAGTAGAATGTGTAGCAGTATTTGTACTGCTGCCGTACTTGTAAAGTTCACATGCAGTTTTCAGAAGTGGATTGATCAATAAGCGTTTCAAGCTGCACATATCTTATTCCCAGCCTCGCCTGCATGGAGGAAAACTGTTCTTTGTTGCTAGGGATACAGCATCATACAGCACTGCATTTCATTTCAAGGGTGCTAGGGTAAATACTAATGCAAGTACTAGAAAAAAAATTGAGAGAGGAGCTTAACTGTACAGTGATCAGACAATACTGCACATACTGAATTTTAATCTCAGCTGCCATTCTTAAATCACTTAGCACCGATTTTCAACCAAAAGTTCAACAGACACAGGCCAAGCAGTAAAAGGTTGGTTAACATGCCATGTGCATAAACCTGTGCACGTCCATGTGTGGCTACACTAAAAGCTTGCATGAGAAGGAATAATAGTGCAGCCATCTAACCTCACCTTCACCACAACAATATGAACTCACTAGCAGAAGCATGTCAAAACCATCATGAGTTCAGAACCAGAGCTTCCTCGCAAAAGCTTTTTCTTTCGGGGAATTTTTTTGAGCCCTGTATTTAGGCAGTGTGAAAACCTCCCATCTGCCCTTGCTTCAAGCTGCCACAAGAACTCTGCGCAGAGTGTTAGCAAGGAGACTATCAGGATTCCTATGGGCACTTCAGTGTTTCTTCTGTGGCAGTATGCTGTAGGTTATTCACAGAGCAAGATTTCCTCCCATGTGATTCAAGCCAGCACAGCACGGGAACACAAGGTACAGTTATTTTACTGACAAGCAGGGCAGTGATCAGGAGAACATGAAGTGTAATATTTCACATCCTGAAATACAGTCAGGAAAATACAGGACTTCTGAGCTTTGTACACATATAAAGCAGCACTGACAAGTTCCTAACTGACTCAGATCCCAAATGAACAATTTTTGCCTAAGCAGTTCCTCTGCAGCACTCTGTTCATACTCATTCAATATTTCAAAGTCAGAATACTCACTGCTTGCTTTAAGGTATTTTATGTCAAATCAGTCTTTTTGCTTTTTAAGGCAGGGCAAAAAGGAACATAATGTCTGTGTCAGAGTACAAAGGATTTTGTTGTTGGTTTTGTTGCTTGCTTGTTTTTAAGTATCCCTGACACAGAAAGGGCACCAAAGAAGAAATTAACATGTTCACAGTTTTCTTCTTCCCCTCATGCCACTGATGTATACTCTGCTTTAAATATGTCAGTTAGCATTCTTTCAAACAAAACAAATAGGACAGTCTCAACCGTGCAGCTTTCGCCTGGACCAGTATCACAGGGAAGGAAGGTATCAGAAGTCTGCCCTGTTCCTTCCTTCCTTCACCCCAGTTCCCATAACTTTTCCATTCTCAACACAAACCATTACAGCATTTCATTTTCATGTGGCTAAACATATGTGGGAAAGGCAAACATACATACACATTTATATACTGATGCTAATTCTTGCAAAGAATGCATTCTCCTAAAGTCCATTTTTTGCTTGCCTTGAAACGTTATCAGCAGGAACACTCCATATACTACAGTCAGTGAATGAAGATGCTGCGTAGGTGACTAATTACCATTTTGGTTCACAGTAACATTCAGATATAGACTGAATATAGACTAAAATATGTCAAATCTATTTCCATTTTATGTGCAGCTTTTAAAAAAAAAACAAAACATTAAACTATACTTCACAGATAACTGAAGTACACTAATACCTTTTCCCTCCCAATGCAAAATGTACAGACATGGAAGAAAAAAAATCCCAGTTTCCAGACATTTTGCTCAGCTGAATCAGAGATATGAATGATTTTATAGAATCATCCAAAGTAGAAAAACAGACCCAAGAACACAATGAGAAAAGCTGTCTGCTCCATCTTGCAGGACTCTTAGCATGATGTGCTCTCATGAAAAATTAAGCACATATGACCCCCAATTTTCAAAGCAAGGTACTGTAGCTGTTAATGTACTTTTTATTTTCACCAGTTTAGGGTTTTCCCTTTTGTCTGACAAGTAAGCAAGATATACATACTCCCTCCCCCCTCAAATACACAGTTGCCATTATTTTCTTACTGCCTTCTCCAATCCTTTAATTGCAAAAGGCATCTGCTTTCTGTTACTGTTGCTCTATTATTTATTTTATTGCTTTCTGGTGGTGCAATTGTAAGCACTGCCAATCAGCTTGGAGCAAGAGTCCCTAAAGACTGAAGTCCCTCTCCTCTTATTCACAGAAATTGATATACTGGAAAACAGAAAAAGGAGGATGAATTAGACTATTTCCCCTGCTCCAACTTTTGAACAACTCCCCTCAAGCCTAGATAAAACAAATTTAACTCTTTCCAAGTTCACAATGACACTCTAAACTCAGGTCCTGCTGTCTGAATACTTTATTTGCAGCAGATTTTTTTGAAGCACACAAAACTTACACATAACAGTCACTTTGTAAAATTCTTCAATAAAAGCCTGTCAGAATTTAAAGTTTGTTTCTATAGGATCTAGCTAATTACCTAAAAACAGTACATCCCCCCCCCCCATATAAAAATCAAAGATCTTTAAGGTAAATATCCCACCACTACCACACAGAAGCATTCAAAAATTCTACAGCTGAAGTAACACCATCATCATTCTCTGTCACTTTGGTATACTCATTTCACACAGATCCTATCCCTTCTCTTCCTACTCTTCTTTATACTCTCTACTGGTCTTTATTTCACCATTCTCTCTTTCTCTGCTCTCCCTGAGCCCAAAAGGCTATGCAGGAAGACTGAGAAATTCCGCTGCACACACCTCTACATGGGTCTTTTCCCTACCTTCACTTCTGAACTACATTAAGTGCTCCATGTCCCTCTACTTTTCCAATCCACCCTTGTTTTCTTCATCAATACTATTCCATCTCTCAGTCCTCTCTACTGCAGCTTCTCTGACTGAAGTCATCTTTTATTTTTAAAACCATCCTAAAATTATGTAAGTGGTGCTGTAACAGTATGGGCTTAACACACAACCTCAAGCAGCAGGAAAGTGCAAAATGAAAATAAGATAACTGAAAAAAGCCACCAAAACTAAATTCTACATCCTATATTGGGAAGCTAATAGTTTTTCTTAGCCAATTTGACAATGAAAAGATTAAGTCTCCTCCTCCCGGCCTGCAAGTAAGAAAAAGTACGAAGGCAAAGAAAGCATGTTCTGCTTCAAGCTGTGGTGAAGCAAAGTATCTGGAAGCAGTATTGCAAACGGGTCGTTTTCCAGGTCTGTCATGCTGTCCAGTGCTAGCAGCTTCCTTCCCCAGAGGACAGCAAGACCTCCTCCCGCTCTACTCTTCCTGCGGCTGCACTGATCTCATTCATCCCAAACAATCCTACTTGAGCCTCAGGCTGTTTAGGTACAGCCCCACCAAAACTCTTCTTCATATTTTTTTCCTGAAACTACTGTTGCATTAAAACCAGAAGTTAAAAAACAAAGCAAACTAACAACAAATCCACACACACACAAAAACCCCACAAAACAGAGCATACATGAAATTCTCATTGTAAAACTGATACACAAATGCTTACTTAGTTCAATTACAAGCAGTTAAGTCATAACATCTCATCTTGAATTTGATACAGCAAACAGAAGGGATCTGAACTAGTCTTCTTCCTTAGTAAGAAGTGGGCAATTACATTGCCTACACAATTGATTTAAGTAGTTGAGAACATAAAGAGTGCAGAGCCAGGAAACACAAATAGGTAGGCTTGTCAACACAGCACGATACTTTGAATGCTCAGCATTTCCTTTCCAGAAAGCAGTCTCAGCACCTAGCTGTGCTTGTAGCCCACAGAGAGGGAGTCCCAAAATATTCTATCCCAGCTACACAAGCTGCCACATCTCAAGCTACTTCAATAGACTATACTCTGATCTATTTGCTCTGCAGAGACCATGTGGAAGATGAGAGAAGCATGAAAAGACAGAACCAATCTGGACAGAGAGGTACATGAACTGAACACCACCAGCTTTACAGACAAACTTGGGCCAAACAGCTTAATCTGGCTGCTCTTCTACTTAAAAAAAAAAAAAAAAAAAAAAAAAAACCAAAAAAAAAAACCCCCCACAACCCCGACCAACACAGAAAAGAGTAAACACAGAGCAAACTGCGAACACACACCCAAGCTGCATGTGCACACAAAACTTTTTCCAGCAAATTCTAGAAAAGCATTATTTCTTCGTACTTTCACCAAATGGTCATTCCTGGTTCTCTTTTAGGGGTCCCCCCCCAGTAAGACATTCAAAGCCATTTGCAAAGAAAACTACGGTACCATAGCTTTTCAAGCTATGATTTCTTTGTATGAAGTGATTCACTGCAGCTTAACAATGTGCCAGAAGCTGAGCTCAGGTATCCAAAACCCTAACCCCAATATGATGTGACTGTATAGCCTATCACACCTCTCTTTAGCTCAAATCCAACTCAGAATTATAAGCTCTGCAATGGCAAATACACATATGACGTATGTTAATACAGAAAATAAACCAACTTTGTAAGTCACTGCACTGAGCATTGAGGGGATGGAGGCAAGATGGGGACACAGAGACCGTAGTAGATTTAAGTTATTCGACAGCCTAGTAACCCTTCACAAAGATGCAGCCAAGAACAGAGATCAGTACTACTTTGTTAACACAAACAAAAGCATAACATCAGAAGTCATACCAGCTGTGTGCATGCATACCCACGCATACTTTGGTTTTTTGGAGAGATGTGGGGGAAAAGAAATAAAGCCAAAACACTAATTAGACTGGTATCAAATTTTTTTCCCCAATACCTACACACAATTACCATCAGCAATCCAGATGCAGAAAGCCAAACTACAAGACACATGCTCTGTAAATACTGAACAAAATTCTTTATTGTTTTGCACCCTGTAGTCCTTGTAATAGAGGGAAATTGCTTTAACCACAGTAGTGTTCTTAGCCACTGTTAATCCTCAACATTTCCTGTGTGATACACTAACTGCCCAGAACTAAAAAATTCAGATCATGCATTAAAAATGGTTCTCAGGATCTTTTAGTGCAGCTTCCAGAAGGACAAGAAGGTCTGTGGGTCAGAGCTTTGAAAATTCTGTTTCAGACAATAATGTCATTCAGCCTTTTATTGTCTTGCAGCACATTGCTTCTTACTAACTCTAGAAGCTACTGTATATGCCCATGATGTAGACTAAACAACATTATTCACAAAATTAAGCTATACTTTTACTTATGCCGAAATTAACCAACGCTATTAGCTATTTTTATACTATAAGGTATCTTTCTAGTTCCCAATAGAAGTAAAGTTTGCAGGAGTTGACATCAAGTTGTCATTTCTGCAATAACACTACTTGGCAGTGGGAAAAACAAACAAACTGTGATTTCAAATTATTTTCAAAAGTGACATGGAACAAATGAGAGGCAACAAATGGTCACAATGTTGTTTACCTGAAAGTTTTATTCCTAGACAAAAGTTCAACAGTTTGGCAGTAAAAAAAAGCAGCTATAAAACAGCTGCTTGTCTAAACGAAACAGACTGCTGACCCTTTGTCTAGTTTCCAGACAGCATCAAAAATACCTCTATTATTTGTCATTCTCGAAAGAGGCATCGAGGGCTTGACTAAACATGCAGGCAAAATGCCTTTCACTTCTGTAAAGGTGCCCCTTCAAATCACAGTTGGTTTATGTGACATGGCAGTCTGGGGTGGTTTTGCTGCCAACACCTTCGCTGGACTTGTGCTGGAGATATACACAACGCTATTGCTGCAATTTAATTTGAGGGTGTTAAACTTGAATAAATGCATTGAAGAAACAGAATTATATTGTAAGACTTCTAGTTCATTATGATAGAGCCTAATCTTCTCATATAATTTCAGCTTGACCAACAGTATGGGCAGTATCACCTAGATTATATAAAATGCTCATATGCCAAGTGCAAACTTATTCCTGATTTTATTGCCACTTTGAACTACATTATTCCCATAAACTATAGTTCCTGATAAGTTCATTACCTTTGCCTACCATTACACTTCTCTGGTTTGCACAAACACTAATAACTGATCCCTCCTGTCAACACACCAGGAAAATAAGGATTAGAAAATTTCTTTGAGGGATGTGGAAATGTAGTTGTAGTACATACAGGTGGCCACCTAAGAGAAAAGCTATAAAAAGCCAGTGTAGCTGCCTTGCTAAGATCCTTCTGCTGCATAGTTGTGCTCTTGCAGTCAAGTCAGTCTTTGCCTACCACTCTTCCAGGATGAGGGTAGTGTTCTGCTATTACGAAGATGACTTGCAAGAGAGTGCATGTGCCAACCAGATAATCTCATTTTCTCCCTTATCCATAAGAGCAGGTCCCACGTTATTTACTTCTAGATAGTCATTACCGAGGAGGGCAGTACCTCAAGACCATTTTTAAAGAAAGTTTTGGAAACACTAGAATGATCTTAAAAATAAAGTCTTCATGTCACATGTCAGTTTCCAAACAGGGTCCCACATAAGAAAAGCCCAAACCAACCCAAAAAAAACCACACAAAAGAGGAAAAAAATAAGTAACAAACCCCACCAAGAAAACCCAACAATCATGCACAGAGAATGATTTTCTGCATTCACCCATCAGCAAATGCAACTCCTCTTTACGTAGGAAAAGTATTTTCTTACTTTCTGCTCAGCCCAAGGAGGATTTCAAGGTATATGAGCAGCACAAAGCAGCCATTTAATCATAAAAATATGAATACTGGGTAAGTTCCCGTGCACAGCTGGACATTGTTAGAGAAAAGAAAGCACTTAGTTTTCACTACTGAGTGCCAGCAATAAAACCAACTTAAACAATTGTAGCTGTTTCCCATGGAACAGTCACCATACATAATCTCATAAGGGACCTCTGCAACTCACAGACTCAACTCCAGCCTTCCAGGCAAAACCCACCACATTTGGCTTGATGAATTGGAAGATAACACAACTATGAAGAACTCTGCCTTTAAGAGCCCCAAAAGATCTCGTTGGAACAGTGTTGCTTTGGGGACATTATACAATAGCAATGTCTTAGGGCACAAACTGAATAAAGCAGACCTCTGTCAGACTGAGAGGCTCAGAAACAGGGTGTTACCAATGTAAAGAAGATACTCTGGTAGAGCAGAGGTAACAACTTCAGGGTAAGTATAAAGGAGACCATGTGCAGCATCAAACTGCTAAACCAAGTTAAGTTCAATACCTCCCTGCTTGCACTCCAATTTGAATCCAACCTAGCAGAGAAAATAAACATTTTGCAGCACAGAAGTGCAAGCATAACACTACATCAAAAAAAACTTATTTGAAAAACATTACTGAAGTTTTTCCCTTATCTGAAAAACACTGCTTCCATTTTACCCAAAGACAATAGTTTCAAAGTTTCATTTTCCAGCCACTAACCGTGACAAACACGCAGGCAACAGGAAATGAGACAACTTGAAAGGCAATAGTATGCTTTATCATAGAATGGTTTGGGTTGGAAGGGCCCTTAGAGATCACCTACTTCCACCATCCCCACCCCCCCACCATAGGCAGGGACGCCCTCCACTAGACCAGGTTGCCCAAAGTCCCATCCAACCTGGCCTTGAACACTGCCAGGGATAGAGCATCCACAACTTCTCTGGGCAACCTGTTCCAGTGCTTTACTCCCCTCAACACCACCATCTCACCCTTTCCCAGAGAAGGATTTGGCAAGGAAACCACTCTTAACATAGCTTCTCTGGCTTTCAGCCCTGCTTCTCCTTAAGAGCAAGTATATTTGGAAGCTACTTCTAAAGTTTACTCCAGAAGTAAATGCAAACAAAAAAAAAAGTTGAGCAAGGAAAAGCAGTATCAAACATCTTTTTCCTGTTTCTCAATAATTTCATCCACTGACCTCTTTTTCAAACAACTCAAGTTATTTGTATCTCAACTAACATGCCCAGGAAAATCCAGAACACTCTGCTTGCCTTGTTTTCCATTTCAAAACATTTCAGTCTGGGAAGCTTCCCCATTAGCCTGCACTGTAGTTCATCGACTACAAGGATGTAAGAAACCTTTCAGAGCATGAATTATTTTCCTGTATCAGGAAACAGGAAGAGACCTTTAAATTTGGTTGTCCCCTGCTGCACGAGCACCACAATTAATCCTGAACTAGGCTACCCAGAGAAAGAATGAAAGTCTTCAGCAATACCCAACTGTACAAACTGTCACAACAACTGAGGTGCTACCGACAAGAATCCTTCACTAGTACCTCATGTCCTTTCCTTCACATAGTGAAGAAAGGTGACCACAAACAAACTGCAATAGTAGGAGGGTTGAACATATGGGACATACAGATGGAATGGAATTTAACAATCCAAACACAGTATCATACAGTTAAGCACTAAGAAAATATCTGCTATAAGTTGAAAATTTGTTCACTGGAAACACAACAGAAGACAGCCTTGGAATTGTTGGCATCAGTCTGTGAGCTAGCAAACTCCCAGAACATGCAGAAAGGCAAAAAAAGCTTTTGTGACATTTAATAAAACTTTCTCAGAAAGAATATCATTGCTTTCTATAAAAGTTTCCCTCAATTCTGTATCTCTGCAAAGGTCTAAAATGGCCGGTATCACTAGTATGACTGCAACCTACTAAATGATTGCAGGCTCTTCTTTCAAATACATCAACACCGGCAGTGTCCAACTGTACAAGTTACAGCATGCATTACGCCTCCTGTATGAGACCCTCCCCATCAGTACTCAGCAGTGTAACTGGATTCTCAGGACTTCTGTACATGGACCCATAACATTTAGTATATAGCTGGGCCTGTGAGCATAAAACTGCAGGCTTGTTAACTGTACTTCAACCTAAACAATGCTAGGGAGAGAAGGCATCCCAGTGAGTAAACACTTAAATGCAAACACACAAACAGAAGCATACAAGATGACACACCTAACTCTTTAGGGCATCAGTTTGAAGTTTTGGGGTTTTTTTATTAGGCAACATGTCTATAACAGTTCCTTGTGTGACTGTTGAACTTAGGTCTCCCTGATAGATCATCTGGCTTCTGTCATACAACCACCAGGTACAGGGTTTTCTAGGATCAAGTCCATAATTGCTTTGCCCCAAAGTCACTCTCACCAACACTCTTTCATTCCAACCTTCAATCAAGCCTTCATTCAGCCATCCACAGTCAGCCTTTCCCATTTGCCCCAAAAGCTGTACTTCTACCTTCTGGTGGAATTCCTCAGTGTGTGCCATTTAGATGCGTCTCCATAAAAATCACAAATTAATTCCATGACATTTAGTACACCCGTGACCTCCATTCACACAGAAGGTATGAAAGGAGCCCAGTGTAACATGACTCCGTTCCCAGCACTGCCACGCTATTCTGGCTGCACTCACATGACCTCTGCTTGGTTTCTGTCACTGCCAAATGGGCAGAGAACAAACAAGTGCAGGGTGGCGCGTCAGCTCTTCGCTCTCGATGCACCGAATCAAGCAACTATGCTCTACAGCAGCCACCCTCAGGGCATTAATAAGAGAGAGAAAGGGGAACAGTGTGTGAGAAGACCAAGAGACATCATCAATAGCTTTTCATCTTTCCTTCTGTTAATACAGTAGTTAGCACTACCAGCTCTTGCCTCAGGCAGAGCAGAAGCAAAAACTGTGTACGTGTTGAAGTGTTAGACCCTGAATTGAGATAAGGGATTGCTTCCCAGCCCTGCCATTACAGTCAATATATATGATGTTTATATAACAATGCAGGACAACAGATCTATCCCATAGCCTTCTACATTGTCAGTGTAGTCTACCACCGACTGTTCAATGCTCCTACTCTTGCCTCTCCTACACAGCTCCTGACGAGATGCAGATCTCTGAGGATGTGCTACAGGAACTTTGCAAAATGAGCCCCTGCACTCTCAACCAACATAATCACACACATGCACAAACAAAGCGCTTCTGATCAGCCGTGAGGCCGTGTGGAGGCTGGAGCTGTGAAAGAAGCAGCAGAAGGAGAAAACCCACACTCCACTTTTCCAGTGACTAAGAAAGATTGGGTTTGGCTGCTGGCTGAGCCAACTGTCTGTCCCCATAAGATGCTGCATCTATTATCAAGCTAGAGGTATATAATCAAACTGGAAAAAATGTGTAAAAAATTATTTTTTAATGTTGGAAAAATCTAGGAATCAGTAGCTCTCTCCAAGCAGAGGATGCACAAAAATCAGGATATACAAACAAACTCGGCACGATTCTCTCTAATATCCCTTTTGACTTTAATGGTAGCTGAGAACTACTGGAAGTTTTTGAAAATTCTTCCTATGTTACTAATGTCCATAGTATTCAACTTAAGAGAACCAGTTTATTACCATATACGTAGTTAAACCCACCATAATGCTAAACCAGTAAGCTTTTGTAATTCAGATGCCATCCATGCATATCAGAGAATCAGAAGGTAATATAGTACCACTGTATTTGAAGCCACCTGCTGCATCTCCTCTTCAAAAATAATTTTTGTTTTAGAAAGCCAAAATTTAATGAGAATACCTACCAGCCTTCAATAGTAGCAATACAATGCTACTTCATTGTATTGCTATGCAGCCTTTCCATAAATCAGGGCTGAAAACATTGGAAGTTTGCAAAGTAAGAGGACAGCTATTCTATGGGTCAATCTCAACTGAGAGAAGCAATACAATTAAGAGCTCAGCTTCATTTTTTTTACTTAATTCACTCTTCCAAATCCCATCACCAAGGGCTTTCTGAGTAATCCAGCCATCCCATTACTTTGGATATATACAAGAAAAGCAATAACATAGATGACAAAGTCATCAAGAATGAACATGTGTGTGTGTATATATATATATACACACACACACAGACTGACCACATTCATGCACTTAGAACTATGTTCAGTTCTCCTCCCCAGTACACAGTCTATGACAGATATTACTAAATGCTAATCAGAACCTTGGTATATTTTTGCAGGAATAACATTTTTCATATTGATCAGAATATTTCTCTGACTTTAAAAAGACAAGATATAATCAGGCACCAATAAAAAATACTTCCTGAACCTCAGACTCTTCTCCCCCTTGTTTTCTTTAGAGTGTAGCTCTGAATCCTTCCTAATATTTACACCGCAGTTAAACTCACAAATTGGGATTTTTCTTCCTGTGTTCAGTGACCTTGAAAGTTGCACACCTGAAGAAGTCCCCTTGGAATTACATTAAACTACTGCTATTCTTAGCACATGCAACACACAGCATGGTAAGCTGTGCAGTAAGCATCCAGGTAAGTTCTCATTAGCAAAATAACTCATTTCATAGTGAAACGTAGCACCCTGTCATAACTTGCAAAATAAAATTAAGAATACCACTGGAAAAGATAGTATCTGCTTGTGAAAGGTTACCTGACGAGGTAACCTGTGCTAACAAGTGACTTCTACACTGAGCAAGACCCTCAGCTTGGCTGTGTTCATCAAAAAGTGGTGCGCTTACATTTTTCCACACCTATGGTAAGCACATGGGCACCCATGCTGCTGTTTAAGACCAGCACTCTGCCACAAATCCTGCAGGACATCTGCCAGTCCCAAAGCAGTATCTTGAATGCCCTCCATTTTCTGAGACTGTGCATTTTAGTCCTCCGCATAAGCAGTCCATGCCTCCTGACTGTGCTGTACAATCCACCTCATGATTTAAAAATAAGTCATTATTTAGAAAGAAAAAAAAAATGCATCCTTGTGCCACAATTTTAGCTTTTAGACTTTTACTTTGAATTTGCACATTAGAAACGTCTTTCATTCATTATTAAGAGAATAAAAATGCCATAACATGGTCATATTATCAACCCTGATACAGTTTAACCAGTAGCCCCCCCATCTATCCCTTCCATGCCTTTAAGAAATGGCACTGAGGAACACCTCATAACCAAGCTATATAAATTGTTACCATTCAAAATATAGAACAAAAGTTATTTTTTAACACTTTTGAATAAGGCTACAGCTATTCCTTTTACACAGAAAAAAATTCCTTATGGAAGTAAAATTTTTTCACCCCCAAGAGCCAACACCAACTGGCTGCTTTGACTGAAAGAGAAGTGCCAACAAAACGTTTATGCAGAAGCAACCTCACCTCCTCGTCACCTCCCTGTTTACACAAGAGCAAGAGTTTTGCCAGAAGCATGTGTACAAGCTCAAACTCACCAGTGTTTTTATGCAAGACAAACTATCCCTGATCAACTTTTCAGTGACTACTCTTTGAACAAGCTGTGTATCACACAGCACCATAACTCATTTCCATTGACATTTCCTAGCAATTGTTCAATTCCATTTCACAAAAGGAAGGCTGCAACTTGGACAATAATTAATAAGGACCAAGAAGCATTTACTGAATTTGCAAGGGGAACTAACTCTTCAGTGAATTACTACTGAGTGAACAGAGTACATCCTTATACCAAATTACAAAACATAGGACACACATTAATGAAATTGAGTAGTATGGGGTTTTTTAGTCCCATAGATTTTCCACAACGAGGGATTAAGAGCAATAGATTAGTGCCATTATAGAGAAGAAAAAAGAAAAGAGCTTATGGTAATCCGATCTTTTACTACATTTTAGAAGTCACAGAAAAACATTAAGTGTAACATTTCTTCCAAACAGTTACTTGAAGACCAACACCTAACACTTAATATATGTTTCATTTTATATATGTATACACACACATCATTGTTTTACTCTAACTGAAATTAGTAACTCTGAGAAGCATTCTTACGAAGTTACAGATAAGATTCTAGTAAAACTGATGTGAAAGACAAAACCACTATAAGACAAGGAATACAGTATCTAATCAATTTATGTTTGTCTGAATGAAGAACAGAACTAAAAATAAACCTATTTCATATTCCTGTGTTCCATTTAACATTTTTAGAAAGCTTCACACAATATTCAAAAGTATTATCTGTTTGTATTAATTTGTAATCCTTTTAACTGTTAACATTTTATCCACCTAACAAATTCAGCTAATTGAGGATTAGGCCAATAAATTGTACACATATTTCTCTTCAAAATAAAAGTAGCACAGGCAACTAAGTACTTGCAACAAGGTTAAACAACATGAGCAAAAATAAACTTCAGGCTATTAATTTCTTCTATAAATCCTAAGTAAAGAATTTATTTAACACAAAGGAGCATGGTCGGGTTTATTTTCTTTTTATGGTCAGTTAGAGACACACCCAGGACCAAAGCTGTAGCTTCTTCTGTTTAGTTGCTGTTTCCAAACATTTGTTTTAATTTTCACTGTGGTATGAAACATAAAAGATGACAACATAAGGGCAAGAGACTGCTGTTGAAATTCCAATGGAGCTATAGTTAACTGTGGCCATCTGTATTTGTGTCCTGCATCCAAGGTACTACACTTCATACACAATCCAGGAGCTCCTTTCCGTTCTGCTTTGTGTATCATGACCTACCTTGGTCCCAAAGCACTGAGCTCAGCATGGGGGAATGGCTGTTTTTAGAGAAAGGCTCTGAAGTTTCTCCAATTTAGATGCTCTCATGCCTTTAATTTGGAGAGTGCCGATGAGCAAAATGCATTTTGAAGTATAGATGAGAATTCTTTATCTAAGACCATCTAAACATGAAGTGAGAGCTATTCAGTTTTACATATTCATAGATGCATGTAATTAAACTGAAACTTCTGTATAATGTTTATACTGTATATAAAAAAAAGTGTAAGAGTTCACTACAATTAAACAAATGCATGCTTAAAACTACACTCATACTGTTTAAATCCTTATTATGTCAAAGGAACTTGAAACAACTTTGAAAGACGAAATCACCCAAAAGAGGATTTCAGCATATGGAAACTGTTCCATGCTTAGCAAAATTGAATATTGGCAGCTACAGTTCCCTTGGGCCAGAACTACAAGGTACTGTTTTCTTCACCTTTCAGTAACCTTACAAATAAAACACTGCAAAAGCACTACAATAAACACAACTGCAAAAACATATATAAACTTTTTTCTTTTTTAGCAGCAGTGACATGACTCAGGCACTTTTATTAGTGTTTCCTATGGTCATGAACTTTTATTGACACACTAGACTGTCTACCATGCAGTGTCAATAATCTGCTGATTAAAGGTCTCTCAAGTTCCACAGACATGATAGACCATGACAGCTTAATGACCTGCTTATTATAATCTGGTGTAAAACACTTCCACAAATTAACATTTTCTCATCCCAAGTTAGTCTTCAAATTTATGAAGAAGTTTAGAAACAAGACCAAAAGACCTGAAGCTATGTATTAGATGAACTGAAAGAACAGAGATGACAGCATCACTACCATGAAGTCAATGAGTAGCACAACCTTCAGTATACATGTAAGAAGTTCATTATCAAGAGTGCCTGGAAAGTAGCAGCCCACAGTGAGTGCTGGCTGACTGGGCAATGAGACAGCAGCTACACCACCAGAGTTCTCACCATGGTTTTGCCACTGATCTACAAGATCCTGCACACATCACATCCCTTCTGTGCCTCAGTTCTTCCTACCATCTTTTGTCTTGTCTAAATAGACTTAAGTCTTCATGACAAGGTCTGTCTTAAAGCTGATGGTCAAGTACAATACCACCCTCTAACGTACAGGGGAGAAAAAAAGAAAAAGAAGGAAGAAAAAAAAAAGTAGTTTCTCAGGCTCAGCAAGAGTAAAAGTGTTGATAAAACACTGGTTTCTTACTGTTCAATTAAACAAGACTGGATTTGGGGTGTTACAAGAGCTTATTGCTGGTTTAATTCCACTTTCACATACTGAACATACAAGAAAACAGCATGTGAAAATGCATTTAGCAAAGGTTTCATTTTAGCAATACAGCTAACACATTTTGTTTAGCCATACACTGTTACAATGGGTTACAAATCTGTTTGATAGACATTAGGAAGTCTAAAAGACAAGACTGAAGTAGGGAGAAGGGAGCTAAATGCAGCTGTAGTGGAGTGGCACTGTTGTCACATGATAAAAAGATCTAGGAAAAATCCAGAGGTGACACAAGAGAAATGCAAAGGCCCATCTTTTTTCCTAGTGGTATTTAAGACAGGCCACTAGAAAATAAACCGAACGACAGCATCATTCACACCTGACAAACTTCCATCAGCATCAGGACATTAAAGGCTATTTTGATACTATTTAGTCACAACAGACAGCTATACTTTAAAAGGTGCAATTACCTTGCCTGAGAAAGCCAGACATGGGGTTTGGGTTTTTTTCTTAATAACAGCCCAAGAGTTAAAGGACAGAGGAAAATAAAGCAGAGAACAAAAACCAGGATAGAGGGGATTCGTGTGACCTGTGCTGCTGTCTAGTTACTTTTCTCCTTGCCTAACTAAAGTGCATTTGGGAGCAACACAATTAAGTCTAATCCTGAAAGAGCAAGGGCACTAAGCTTGTTTGCTACAAGCTGCACGTCCCTGCCCTTGCCTGAGTAATCTGAAGTGGTGACTAGACCAAGAACTGCCTCTTGTGATATTTTTGCCACCCTCAGACATCACAAATAAAAATCTGGGAAATCCAAGCTAGTAGGAGCCAAGATCACAGATGGAATCCAGACAAGTCAATTAAAAGATACCAACAACAACATGAAAACAAAAGAAAAGAAAAGCCCAAAATTGTGCAGAAACTCCTGCTAACATTCTCTGTGGTAGTACGAGCTACACATTATCTTGTCTGTTCCAGACATCCTCATCTGTTTTGCATGTCCACTCAGTTCTCAGAAGAGGAGAAATTCTATAAAATGAGCCTTGGAACAAAAGCCCTGTCCTGGGACAGCAGTTTTCTTCCATTTCATTTCCACTGCAGATTGGATTCACTGCATCAGATTATTTTAAAAACATACAAACAAACAAACAAACAAAAAAACCCACAAAAAAAACCCAAAAAAAACCGAAAGGGATTTTAACAAGAGACACTTGTTCCAGTGTGCCTTTAAGCAGCAGCTAGCTTTAATCAACTCCTCCAGAGAAAGCAGCTGCTATTAATTTCATATAATTTTAACTGAGTATTTGCCATGCAGTCCTAATGGTTACTGTGTTTAAAAGATAGAGGCCTAGAACATTCTAATTTGAAATTATTTTCAGGCCTGGGTTTTTTTGTTTGCATAGGTTTTGTTTTCTTTATTAAGAAGTAAGTTACATTTATAAATAGAAGGATTTTTAGAAGTTCCACTTTTGCTTCCAGAACATTTGACTCTGCTTATTCAAACACTTTTACTGCTTCCCTTAGATTGTCAGTAATCACAAAGACAAAGTAATTTTTACACCAAAATTGTCAGCATAGTTAAAGCATATCAGATACATGAAATAACACCCAACTTTGGAAAGCTTGAAAGTTTCAGAAAGTAGTGTCTCCTTAAATGTTCTATTTTTTTCTTTGCAATCCCCTTTAAAATATTTTTGGGAATCAGTAGGAAAAAGGAAAAAAAAAAGAAAGGGATTTTAAGCTGCTGCTGCTGCTTTCAGCTTATTTTTGACCAGAACCAACACACAGGCTCCTGGTACCAAGGCAAACATCTGCAAAGTTTTGCTCCACTTGAAAAAGCAGAGTAACCATTATCTCAGATATTTATCAAATTTCCAAAATCTATAATGGCTCTGAAACAAATAAAATAATGAATAGTTGCCTCTTGTCCTCCTTTCAGAGGAGGACAAACACAACTAGCAAAAAAAAGATATAAATCTGACAGCTGTCTCTACAGCCATACAAAAATAAAACATGACAGATGTTAGAAAGACTATTCTTCTTATTTCATGCTCCAAGACTGCACTTCCATTGTGAACTTTAGGTGTTCTTACAAAACACCCACTGCATTTTGATCAAAAGAGTTTCCCTGGGGACACAGACACTGCAGCTGTGCAATATGCAGTTGAAACTATTTTGATTAATGTCAACATACAAATTAAAAATCCTATTCTATATCCACCCCCAAGTTCTCTTGTACCTGTTCTGGGCCCCATTACCTCCAGCAGGAATAACTAGTCTTGAGCATTTTGCAGGAATTTGAATTAAGACACTCTCATAATCAATTTTGGGGAAAGTAGTTTTAGTGAGTCTACTACTGTAACAGTGGTAATGAGGAAAAAAGTTAGTTGGGTGAGTAATTACTAATACCTCACTGCCAAAATGGAAGGACATGACAGATAAGTTTTCAGGTGTCCATCATACATCTAGTATCATTCAATATTTCCATTAACAACCAGGATAAAGGAAAACAACACATTCAAGTTTTCCTATAGCAGTTAGAATGAGACCTCAAGTTTATTTTAATGGAGTACAGAGATTTAGACAGAATGAAATGATCCATTCAGTGGAGACAACATACAAGGAGCTACTTGAAAGCTGACACAGTCAAGTGCAGAAATGCAGTGCAGAGGACAACCAAGCACACGGCAATTCCTCACAGAAAAGGATCTAATACAGGATTACTCAAATAGCTGATGCTTGTTAAGACTCTCATTGCAAGTAAAGTCTGCCCAGACATCAAGGTCTGAGATATGCAGATACACACACCCCCACTTACACATTTTTCAGGAGTACCTCCCAGCCCCCATAGTTTTCTTCACTCCAGCACAGCAAGAGCAAACCACTGCTGCAATTTCAGGCACAATAACTATGTGCCTTTCTGGCAAATCTCGAGTCACATACTACTTCCTCAGTGAAAGGGCATAATTAAAAAAATTAAAGATTGTTTTGAAAGACCTGAGGTAAACTGAAGCTAAGTAAATCAACAATAAAAAGCTACTACACAAAAAAAACCATGAGGTTCAGACAGGAGTTTAAAAATGGAGCAATATAGCCTGCAAAATACAGATAGTAATCCTTTAGTCCCTGTACCTCGGTACTGTATCTAGTTTTAGGCATTTAACTTCTGCGAAGACATGGATCATCTAGAGTATCTAAAAAAGCAAAGAAAAGATGGCTGGCCTAAAAAGAACGAATGGGCTTCGGATCTTTATTTACAAACACAAACAACAGCAAAGTGGTAATAGCCTTTAACCACTGCATAAAGAAAAGGGAATAACCTGTTACCTGTGTCCACACCACTAACAGCAACAGGCTGATATTTATTCAAGGACAATTCAGATGAGCTATGAAGTAAAGCTTTCTAATAGGATGACAGTAAAACATGTCAGCTTCTCTAGTGAGTCCCTGTCCTATTGCTTTCCTAAGGCCAAAACCACACCAAGTACTTCAGCCTTCCCTGTATAACCCATTACTCAGCTGCCTCCCGATTCAACAACAGACCCATGTTTTCACTGAACTTTCTTTTGCTACTGTTACACTTGTAGAGGCCCTTCTTGCTAACCTTTAAGTTCCTAGCTAGGTGGCAACCCAGCTAGGTTCTGACCTTTGATAGTATCCCTAACACCCAAAGGATGCTTTTATGCACTATCTTGCCTGTCCTTGCTTCCATTTCTTCAACATCATTTTTTTTTTTTAATTTGAATTCATTAAAACTCCTTGCTTAGCTAAACATCCCTTCCCCCGAAATTCTTAGTCCTCCTGCACAGTGGGATGATTTGTTCTCAACCTCTCAATAAGTTTTCTTTAAAGACTTCACCCAAATCAAGCTACTAGCAGTTTTCTGTTATCAACAAAAGAATAAGAGAAGTTGATCTGTCTCCAAAAATCTTTTTTGCATCTTCCTGAGATGCAAGTGACAAGTTACAGCGTGGGGTTAACAGTTCTAGAAAGGCAAATGGGGGGGGGGGGGGGGGGNGGGGGGGGGGGGAGGCAACTACAAACTTTTAAAAATAAGTTATAGCTGAAGCTACTATAGACCAACTTACAAGCTGCCATTGTAATTATTTTGCCACCTCTCACCCCACCTCCCACGCCTTCAATGAACACACATTCTTTGCTTTTGAACTGAAAGCTTTTTTCTTGTGGCAAGAAGTTGAATATATTGGAAGGCTTTGTGAGCGAGACAGAACAGTGCAAACTGAAGAGACTAATGTAAGACCCCAAATTTAGCAGTATACAGCAAGGATGATAATTCTTTACACTGCAATGCTCTCAGTATTACCGTTTGATGTTGCATATTTTTCCCTCACTATAAAATAGTTAATGAATTTTTACGATAATGCAAACGATCACTTCAAGAAATCTGACATCCCTACTTTTGTCCCCAGGTTTGAAAGGAGCTAGTTCACTCCTGCAAAGTAGCATCTTAGTGATGATCTAAGTGTCCCTGTCCTCCAACTATGACAGACAATAGATCCATTTAAGAATCATAAGCACTAAAGGCCTAAAATTGTTAAACAGATTTTCATGGTGTCTAAGTCATCCCAACTACTTGCTATTCATGAGCTTTTTCTCATGAACCTTGTACCTTCCACACAATGGTCTGGAAAAGAAGAAATACTAGTGCAGTTTGTGTTGTAGTAGCACAGTTGTTTTACTTTTTTTTTTTTTTTAAAGAATCAATGACTCCTACTGCTAAAAAGAGGCAAAGAAGCTGCACCAAGCGGAGAAATCAGAAAATATGCTACTGCAAAACACTGGCAACTGTCACACTCATCACCATAATATCAACATCATAAACCCTCTCTTCAGCCATTCTGCCAAAAAGGACCAACAGAATATAGTCTCAGTTTTTATGAAGCACATAAGATACACAAATGTTACTGTTAAATTTTATTTGCAACATATCACTGTTTTATCTCCCAATTCCTTTATTTGCATACAGTTCCCACTTGGATTAGGAAAGTTATATTACAAAAAGTCACATTTAAGTTACCAGAAAGAAAAAGACAACTTGCAAACACAACAGATGCCTGCTACAGTTACATTTATAACAGGACAATCAGGATTTTCCCCTCATTTGAATGAAAAAGAATTTATAAGGGGGGGAGGGGAGGGGAACACAACACATTTCATAGCCTTGTCCAAGAGCAAAGCAAAACAGGTCGGAAAAAATGCAAGAATAAGAATTGCTGAAGAATTTGTGATATAAAGCAATTAAAAATGTGTGTATATAAATACACATACAGATGCATGCATTATTCTAGCATAAGTCAGGTTATTCCAACATTCATTAATGAGACTTTGCAACACTATGAACATTAGAAATAATATTAGCATCTTTCTAGACAGAGTTTAATGCTCAAGAACCTTTTAAGAGGAAGAGAAGTGACATCTTCCTAGACTATTTCAGAAAAAGAAACAGAAACTACCAGTTTGCACATTATCTGACTCTTTGTGCAAGAAACAAATGCACCTCCATCTGCTCAGCAGGAATGTCAGTGGGATTTCACACCTACTGAGAAAGAGACTGGCATTCTGTTCCTTCAGGACACCACTGTGCAACCTTTGATTAACAAGGAACAATAGCACTAGAAAATTAAAATCCTCAAAGTGAGAGGCATCAACTCTTAAGGTGGTTTATGGACTTCATAATAATGTTCTTCCACAAAGCTCTAGCTACTCCTTGTTGTTAGCTCTAACTAACTTGTTATTCATTACTTGAGATTCTCAATTTTGGTTGGCTTATCAGTTTTCATATGCAAAGAAAAAGATGAAAAGTAGTAGTCAAAGTTCTCACAATATTAGCTAAAATCATGACTAAAAAATCAAGTCTCATATCTTGGAGCCTTGGTATTTTTCAAAGCTTGCACTGGCAATGTCAGAAATCACCTTGCTGCAACTGTATTTTATCACTCAATCTTACTGGGGAACTGATGTTATTAACAGATTAGAAAGCAATGTTGTTATGGCTAAGACACCAATCTTATCTTGAAGTTGTATAGCACATCCTAAGAAGGACAAACAATTGCCAGCATAAATAATGCCTGCCTCAGCATCACAAGACTCCTTATGTGACATGTACAAGAAAAATTATTAAGGATGTAATTAGTATATGTAGCATGTTAAGCAACAAGAGAAGATGTGCAATTTCCATTTTGTGTTAAAAAGGTCATTGACACAGAAGCTGCAATAGTAGATAGCTCAGGTCTAGAAATTCTAGGAAGAGGTTCCTGGTTGCCAGATCCTTAGGGATCTTATTGCACTCCCAGGTCTTGCAGCAGGGTCTGTAAACTCAATCAGAAGAGTAACAATGATTTCTGCTGATCAGAGGTGTCCTACTCCCAGCCAAAGGTGTTTTGGAGTAAATAACACAAATTACAACGCATGACACTAAGACACTGAACGGGCAAATAATCCAACAGTAATTTGGGAATTCTTTAGGGTGAAAAACCAAAACAAGTATTCCAACTGTTCCCAAAACCAAATCTAGTATTTATTTAGTCTCACAAATATAAACTGTGTGCCTTTGCAACTTGATTTATATACAAACAGTACTTAAGTTACAGAAAGACCAACTGATCAAATACAGTAAATGGGCTTTAGGTAAGACATGCACCTAAAAAAGAAACAATATTTTAACATAAGATTTGGCTACTCATTTGTCCAAGCACAAGCCAGATCTCCATATAAAAGAAGAACAAGACTGAGAACACTGGAGAGTTTTAATAGGCTGAAATGAAGTAGGACATGAAAAAAAGATCAGGAGCAGCGCTCCATTATAAAAGGAATGAAGTTATTTATACCATTGGTTTAGAAATACTGGGTTTTATCATCTTGGAATACCACTGAACAGATGTTCAATAAAAACCCATCAGTCCTGACAACAAATTGGGGAGGGGAAAAAAAAAAATACTAAAAACCAGAAAAAAGAGTCATACAAAATAGTTTAGGCTCAAGAATGAAATCTCATTGCCTTTCCACAGAATACAGTTTTTAACCCTTGAGTATATATATTAAACACTCAATATCAGTCACACTGCTTTTAGCAGATGCAAATAAAAACAAGCGAGACAAACCACGCTGAGCACTGGAGGCAAGGAAAGTCAGGGGTTTGATGAACAGAGAAGCTGAGACCCATCATGAGAAACTGCAATTTTATGGCCAGATGCTCTGAAGCAAGAAGGAATTCTATGCCAACTAGCAAGCATTTGGAAGGGCTTCAAGGGTAATCCACTGGTCAACTGCATTAAAAGCAGCTATGTTGTCTTGCACAGGTGAGCAGAGACAGGACCCTACTACTATCTTGTAAGTGGCTGACTGCTGATTCAGAATGATTCTACAGTTAACGCTCAGGTCACACTGTCAGAGAAAGACTGCATAGAAGTGAGCTAAAAATTCAAATGGATAATGTGAAAAAAACATTTTCACATTTTAAAGCAAAAAGTGTTTAGCAAAAACATGTTAGACCTGGAAAATAAGACATTTTACTATCCTGTAAGGGTCCTAGCAGCTTAACAAAAGGTTTCCCATCCAGATCAAGAAATCAGCAGGTTTCTTTGATGGATAATTATGCAAGTTATGACCGCAGATGTGGTGGGTTGACCCTGGCTAGACATCAGGTGCCCACCAAAACCACTCTATCACTTCCCTCCTCAGCTGGACAGGGGAGAGAAAAAACAACAAAAGGCTCACGGGTCAAGATAAGTACAGGGCGAGATCATTCACTGATTACCATCACAAGCAAAACAGACTCAACTCAGGAAAAGTAATTTGTTTTATTACCAGAGTCGAGTAATGAGAAACAAAATCTAATCTTAACAACACCTTCCCCCCATCCCTCCTTCCCTAAGAGTGAAGGGATTAACTCCCAATTTCTCTGCCTCCTTCCCCCCAGCAGCACAGGGGGATGGGAAATGGGGGTTGCAGTCAATTCATCAGATGTTGTCTCTGCTGCTCCTTCCTCTTCAGGAGGACTACTCCTCACACTCTTCCCCTGCTCCAGCGTGGAGTCACTCCCATGGGAGACAGTCTGTACTTTCACAGGTGAATGAACAGTTTCCAGGATCCTTGCCTGGACAGATACAGCCCTGACAAGCAGAAGTCTTTGATCAGCTTCCAGCTGACTGCTCAGAAGGACTTGTTTAAGGCACAGCATGAAGAAAGTTACTCTGTGCATACAGCCACATGAGAGACTCTTGCTTTCAGAGCATAACGACCTGACTAGCACAAGCTCTCTCTACTACTTTCCAGTCATGAGCTGCTCCTGCTATGAGGAACTTTCTTAGCTTACTCAAGTAAAATTGTCAAGGGCCAGACTGACTCATCTACCACTGAGAATAAAGTGTGGTGTCCCAAAGGAACTCAGTATTAGTACTTCTCCAGCTGAGAGACTGTAGTGGCATTTACTGAAGTACTTTAGCTGCTGTTATTTCCTACAATTACTTCTTCAAACCCTAATCTGTTTTGATTGGTGTAGGTCCATGGCTAAGCAAGGAAGCTATCAATGCTTCCTTTGGGGAAAGCAGGGATATAGCTTCACACAAAGAGGCCTTTAAATGAGCAGCACACTTTGCAGACAAATTGGCGGGTGCTCAATACACACTTCTATTTTTGGTTAGCATCGCTGAAAATATTGTGTTAGCAGAATTCTGTCCCTCCTCCCTGCTTTAACATCTCCTTAATCTTGACCAGTCTACTTAACATGACCTGCATTTGAATCCCTGCCCTGTGTACTACCTTCACTAGAAAAAGGGGAAATCAGCATGAACACTACACAAGTAACAACCTAGAAAAAAGCTTCTCTCTGTCCCGTCCCTGTAAGATCATGCCAGTCAAGGAGCAACCCATGGCTTATATGGAGCTGACAAACTGCCCTTTGAACATCGAAACCAGATGGGTTATGAGCTACTGGATACTGAAAGGCTTAGACTTAGAGAGGGAACAAAGGACATTGTTTGTTAAATCCACCCCTAAAAATCCTCAAAAGGCAACTGTCCTTGCTAGCAGGCAGTTGTCTTGATGTCAGATCAATTGGGGCCACTGGTGGTTCAAAGGCTGCTACACTGATGACTCAGAAGTAATTGTCCAGCCCACTCCCGATCCTAAAAAGTCTTCCAGCAATCTGCACAACTTCCCAGTCCACTCAAGTCATGCAAGAAACAGCCAAGATGACAGCTGAAGAAATGAGGGTAAAAACCTGGCTTAAAGCCAGCAGTTCCCAGAAAACATATCTTAATTCCGTACTCCATTCCAAGGCAGACTACAGGGCAACATGCAGTAACCAATTTCTTAGGGGAATGTTAAACCCTTCGGACAGCGATTAGGAGGAGTAAAACACAGGGAGTCCATGGAGACAAAGGAAATAACCGTGAAAGAGGCAGATGCAAGGGAGAGGTGACATTTTTAGCTTTATTTCACTTGATTGAACAGAAGCACACATCAGTTGGGCCTTTTATCAAGAGCAAGGGAAGACTAGAGATGACAAGGCAAGTGAAAAAAATAACCTAGGCTAAGGAACAAATTCACGAAGAGCTTATGTGAGGCTAAACTAGATCCCTGTACTATTTATAAAACAGAAAGAGACTTAAATGACTGGCTACTTATGAGTAATTATCACAGATATTATAAAAAGATTTGTTAAGAGAATTTTGGCTGTTATATAATTATCCTATGGGTCACCATCTGTCTTTAAGTCTTCATAAAACTAAACATATGTTGTTTTCACCAACTGCTGTAGTAGATTCACATTCTCATCCTGCTTACATGCTGCAACATAAGAAGCCTATTCATATCACGGGGAATATGTCACAGCCAAATATCAAGTAATGCTCTGATAGCATTTTCTTTTCAAAGTCAGGCCACTTCCTCCCATGTTCAACTAATACATCAAGGGTTTATACCTCTTCCTAACTCACCATACATAGCTTTGCCTGTTGCTTTGCTGCAGCTTTCCTCTGGCAAGAGTTATGATCCGAAATATTAAGAAAGGCTTCAGTTATTCTTCACTTCTTTTCTTCTTCCCCTCTCTCTCTTTTTCAAGTTCTGGAAGAGGACAACTCAGAGCTTTAACTGCTCAAAGAGTTCCTGTCTATAAAACAAGACCCTCTGCAGCAGGATCCTACTCCATCCCTTTGGGCAAGGTGTTACTAGAGAGAATTCCCAACACTGCTCAGAGTAAAAGTTATATATTAATTTTCCTCCCAACAAATATTGCATATGTGGGCCAAAGGGTTTCAGAATTATTAGAGAGGAAGGAGGGAGTAACACATTTAACGCCTTAATTCCTCTGTATTCTTGCAAGCAGGTCAACAAAAGTTTGAAGATTGTCTGAGTGGTAGTACAAGAATTGTCACACATAAATGCTATCTTTCAGCCCACTGGTGGGGGATGGTACAGGACCAAGATTTTGCACAATTTAATATCTCTTCTTCACCT